>PISX010014946.1:12462-51391 GCA_004024625.1 Mellivora capensis | reverse complement strand
ACACAGGATCTGTATGCTGGAAATTACAAAATGCTGATGAAAGAAATCAAATATTTAAATAATTGCAGGGACAGTCCATATCTGTGGATTGAAAGCCTCAATGAAGTAAAGATGGCAATTCTCTTCACATTGATCTATAGGTTTTATCTAATTCCTAACAAATTCCCAGCAAGGTGTTGTTGTTGTTGTTGTTGTTGTTGTTTAAATAGATATAAACAAGTTTAGATTGGTTAAACTTGGGTGCCTGACTAGCTCAGTCAGAGGAGCATTCAACGCTCAGTCTTGGGTTGAGAGTTCAAGCCCCACATTGGGTGTAGAGATTACTCAAATAGATACATATATTTTTTTAAAGGATTGGTAAATCAATCTGGAAAAAAAGTGAAAAGAATTATTCTATCTGACATTAAAGCCTATTATATGAAAATAATAAAGCAATTCAATATTGGAAGAGGAATAGACACCTAGATCAATAGAACTGAATAGAGAATCCAAAAATAGACCCATGTATATATGCCCAATACAAAAACAATTCACTGGAGGAGGATAGCCTTCTCTGCTAATGGGACTGCAGCAATTGGACATCCATAAACAAAAAACAAAACAAAACAAAAACCAAAAAAACCTTGACCTAAACCTCACACCTTGTACGAAAATGAACTTAAAATAGATTATTTTACTCATATGTAAAATGTAAAACTATGAAACTTTCAGGAAAAAATCTTTAGGATTTTATGGGCTTTGTGTCCTCAAAATTCATGTTGAAATCCTAATCTTCAGTACCTCACAGTGTGGCTGTTTTGGAGATAGGGTCTTTAAAAATATATTAAGATTAAATGGGCTCATTAGGATCAGTCCTAATCCAGTATGAATGGTGTCCTTAGAAGAAGAGGAAATTAGGACATGGACTCACACATAGGAGAAATCATGTGAAGACTCAAGGAGAAGTTGGCCACCTATAAGCCAAGTAGAAAGTTCTCAGAAGAAACCAATCTTGCTGACATTTTGATCTTAGAGTTCCAGCCTCCAGAATTGCGAGAAAATAAATTTCTGTTGTTTAGGCCACCCGGTCTGCGGTACTTAGTTATGGCAGCCCTAACAAAATAATAAAGCAGTCTAGAGCTTGGCAATGAGTTCTTAGACTTGACATTAAAAGCATGGTCCATAAAAAGGAAAATTGATAAAGCAGACTTCATTAAAATTAAAAACTTTTCCTCTGTGAGAAGACTCTGTTAAGATAAAAGAACAAGCTACAGACTGGGAGAAAACTGTTGTAATTCACATATCTGACAAGGGACTAGGATCTAGAATATAAAATAACTTTCTCAATACTCAACAGTAAAAAATTCAAAAATAAATCAATTAGAAAATGGACAAGAGACATGAACAGACATTTCACAAAAGAAGATAGAAGGCAAATAAGCACATAAAAATATGTTCAACATCATTAGCCATTAGGGAACTATAAATCAAAGTTATAATGAGATATTACTACATGCTAAAATGGAAAATGGTGACAATGCCAAATGCTGGTAAAGATGCAGAGAAACTTGAAACAACTCAGCAGTTGCACTCTGAAGCAGTTAACCTGGAGAAATGAAAATTTATCTTTACATAAAAATCTGTACACAAATGTTCAGAGCAGTTTTATTTGTAATGGCCCCAAACTGGTAACAGCCCAGAAGTCTTTCAGTGGATGAATGGTCAAGCAAGCTATGGTATGTCCATACATGGCATACTGGTCAGCAGTGAAAAGGAACAGGCCATTGAAACATGTAATACCTGGAAGAATTTCCAGGGAATTATGCTAAGTTAAAAAAAAAAAAATCAATTCCATGGGGCATCTTGGTGGCTCAGTCAGTTAAGCATCTGCCTTTGGCTCAGATCATGATCCCAGGGTTCTGGGATTGAGACCCCTCATCCCTGCATCAGATTCCCTGCTCGGTGGGGAGGCTGCTCCTCCCTCTCCTTTTGCCTGCCGCTCCCGCTGCTTGTGTGCTCTCTCTTTCTCTCTGTTAAATAAATAAATAAAATCTTAAAAAAAAAAAAAAACCTCAATCCCAAAAGGCTACATGTATGATTCATTCATGTCACATCTCCAAATGACAAAATTATAGACATGCAGAACAGATTAATGGTTGTCAGGGGTTAGAAAAGATGAGGAGGAAGTGATGGGGAGGAAGGTATGTGTGGCAATAAAAGGGCAACACATAGGATCCTTGTGGAGATGGAACTATCCTATACGTTGACTGTAACAATGTCAATATGCTGGTGGTATTGTGCCATAGCTTTTGCAAAATGTCACTGTTGGGGGAATCTAGGTAAATAATTGGTACACAGGATCTCTTAGTATTATTTCTTATAACTGCTTGTAAATCTACAAGTTTCATGTTAAGGGGCACCTGGATGGTCCAGTTGGTTGAGCCCACTCGGTTTCAGCAAGGTCATGATCTTGAGGTTGTGGGATTGAGCTCCATGCTCTCTCCCTCTGCTCCTCCCCACCGTGCTCTCTCTCATAAATAAATACATCTTTTTGAATTTTTTTTAATTTTAATTTTTAAAAATATTTTATTTATTTATTTGACAGACAGAGATCACAAGTAGGCAGAGAGGCAGGCAGAGAGAAAGGAGGAAGCAGGCTCCCTGCTGAGCAGAGAGCCCCATGCGGAGCTGGATCCCAGGACCCCAGGATTATGACCTGAGCCGAAGGAGAGGCTTAACCCACTTGAGCCACCCAAGCACCCCAATTTTAATTTTTTAAAGATTTTATTTATTTGAGAGACAGAGAGACTGTGAAAGAGAGAGAGCATGAGAGGGTGGAGGGTTAGAGGGAGAAGCAGACTCCCACTCAGCGGGAGCCCCACTCAATCCCGGTACCAGGATCATGACCTGAGCCAAAGACAGATACTTAATCAACTAACCTTGTACCTTCTGGAAAGAGAGTGGCTTGGAGGGGCTAAAGGCGGAACGGGAAAGCCCAGAAAGAAGACTTTTCCCAGATAGAGAACAATTGAGCTCCACATTCTTCAATGCAGCCTAATCTACCTTTTATTTATTTATTTTTAAAGTTTTTATTTATTTATGACAGAGAGAAAGAGAGCAGTAGCAGGGGGAGCCTCAGGCAGAGGAAGAGGGAGAAGCTGGCTCCCCGTGCAGCAGGGGGAACCTGACCAGGGGCTCGATCCCAGGACCTCAGGATCATGACCTGAGCTGCTTAACCAACTGAGCCAGCCAGGCACCCCTAATCTACCTTTGAAAACAAATTAACTGCTCTCTTCTGCTGAGGAAACCTTTTCACCCCTAGGATAAAGGCCAGCAACTCAGCATGGCATTCAAGACATTTTCACAATGTGGTCTTAACGCCGCTATTTCCAGACTCATCCTCTCTTCCCACCACTTTAATCACGATGTTCTTTTTTATCAGAACACTTGAAGTAAGGTCACACCTCTGTGCCTTTGCCCATATTGTTCCTTCTGCCTGGAATGCCCTTCCTGCACACTTCACCCTTACCATCTCCAACTCCTTAAGGCCAAACACCAGGTCCTCCTTTTTTCTGGATGCTTTTCTGACCAATCCATCTCCCCATGCACAATTAATTGCTCTCTGTTGAGAGTTCCCAAGGCACTTTCTCTAACTGCCATTTTATCACTCGTGACACTGGCATACACTCAGAAGTGACTTTAATTAATTGTTAATAAATAATTAATTGAGGGCCATTTGATATCCTTTTCCCCCAGTAGACTTCAGGAAGGTAGGGATCATGTCCGTCATAGAATTTCATTGACCGGGGCAGTGACTAGGATCCTGGAGCTTACTGCTGAGATTCTCCGAAAAGTTTTGGATCTTGAGCCCCCATTCACCTTCAAGGAGCATGCCCGGAGCATGAACTAACCGGCACTGAAGAGACTGAACTATGATTCTCCTTGTTCAGCTCATGCAACTCTAGTATTGGAGACCTACCTGACAGGCCACCAGTCTCCTTGAGGTTCCAGCCACCAGATGAAAGGGGTTAAACCCTGCCAGCAGGGGTTGGGGGCAGGGAGCCTAGAGCTGCATCTCCAACACAATAGCTACCAATCACAAGTGACTATTTAAATTTAAATTTGTTGGGACACCTGGGTGGCTCAGTTGGTTGAACATCTGCCTTTTTCTCAGGTCGCCATCCCAGAATCCTAGGATCCAGTCCCCAATTGGGCTCCTTGCTCAATGGGGAGCCTGCTTCTCCTTCTGCCCTCCGCTCCCCCTGCCTGTGCTCTCTTTCTCTGACAAATAAATAAAATATTTTTTAAATCTTAAAAAAAATAAAAATAGACTTAAATTTGTTAAAATTAAATTAAAAATTGAGGTCCTTAGGGGAAGCCTGGGGGACTCAGCTAGTTGAGTATCTGACTTGGGCTCAGATCATGATCTCAGGGTCCCATTGAGCCCCATACTGGGCTCTCTGCTCCCTCTGCCCTTCCCCCCACTCATTCTCCTGTTCTCTCTCTCTCTCTCAAATAAATAAAATCTTTAAAAGAAAATTAAGGTCCTTGGTTAAGCTAGCACATTTCAAATGTTAGCTATCTGTGGCTAGTGGCTACTGTATGAGACAACACGGAATTATAAACCATTTCCATCATCACAAGCATTTCTATGGGACATCACTGAGATGGAGAGAGTTACCATTTACTGAGGGTCTCCTATAAAGTAGCAGTCTGCAAAAGCAGCTCAGAGAGTGTGCTCTGGGATCAGACTGCCTGGGTTTGAACGCCAGCTCTGCAGTCACTAGCCATGTGACCTTGAGCAAGTTTCTTCACTTCTCTGTGCCTCATTTTCCTCAACTATAAATTGGGAGTTTTTCATAGTAGTATCTACTTCATAGTAGGTTGTTGTGAGGACTCCATGAGCTAACATAGTAAAACACTTGGGAATCACTACCCTGGCCCACAGTAAAGTCTCAGTTCCTGATTTGTTTGGTTCTGCAAAGGTTTAGATATTTTCTTTAAATCTCACAACAGTCCTCTTAGGTGGGCGCCATCATGACTCCCATTTACAGATGGGGAAACTGAGGCTCAGAAGACAGAAGGAACTTGTCCAGTGTCACATGGTGAGAGATTGGCAGAGCTGGCTTTGAACCCCAAAGCCCACAGTTTTCTAGGCTTCCTCCTTTGAGGGGTGGGGACAGATATGCCCCTAGCCCCAGCTGGAATTCGTTTTAGCTCCACAGTCCTCTTTGTCCAGATGAGCTCCTGCCAACTCTACCAGGGGCTCTGAGCACTTGACTGATGCCCCATCTCCATCAGCAGGGGTCTCCGCCATGAGCTGGCATCCGTCAGAAAGCCTTCTCCTTCCTGTTGCCCTAGATGAGATGCTAGACCCTGAGCGCTGTGCAAATACAACATGAATTCTGCTGACAGGGTAATAATAAGGCTCCTAAATCAGCACTTGGACTTTTTGCTTTACATATATTACTCAAATTACATGTCAGGGATTAATATACATTATAAACCAGATGAGCCAGTTACATATTTCTCTCTCTGGAACATTTCTTGGGTGCCTCCTGAAACGGCAACTGGTGTTAATCACACATTCTTGCCACCACGCTTGGGCCCTGGCGGGGTCCCCCAATGGCAGGAGGGCCAGGATAGGGTCAGGAAGGATGGGAGGCCCAGCAGATCTGGAGGGAACCAGAACCTGATTTTTCTCACTTTGAAACCAGGCCCGGCTGCACCAGGTTTCTCAACCACTTCTGTATCTTTCAGCCATTCCGGCTGTGGTTTTCGGTCCCCAGTGCTTAGCCAGAGTCTGCTACATAGTACGCTCAGAAGAGGTGGCAGAGGCTGCTGACTGCCTTCCAAAGGTCTATTCTCTCCTTGTTTCCAGTGAATAGAACCCTGATACTGTTTGGAGCTGCAATGGACTAAGTTAAAAGCATTCACCTTCCCAATTTCCTTGTGGCTAAGTATGGGTATATGAGTCAGTTCTAGCCACTGCGATGGAAGAGGAAATATGCTGGGGATTCTCAAGGAGTCCTTACTTGGGACCATCCCTTACTTCTTGATTCTTCTCCTCCCTGCCTGGAACAGAGTCATGAGAGTTATAGCCGCAGCCACCTTGGCACTGTGAGGCTACAAGCATGAAAACAAAAGCCTGTGTGCTTACTTAGGTGGAGGCGTGAAAAGATAGAGTCTGGAATCATGTGGATATATCTGGGTCTTTGTACCAGCCCTGTTTTGTCTTCTCCAGACACTTTTTTTCCAGTCACGTTCCTTTTTTAATTTTTTTTTAAAGATTTAATTAAGTTGCTTATTTGAGAGAGAGAGAATGAACAGTGGGGAGGGGCAGAAAGCAGCTGACTCCCTGATGAGCAGGAAGCGAGATGTGGGGCTGGATCCCAGGACCCTGGGATCATGACCTGAGCCGAGGGCAGACGCTTTACTGACTGAGCCACCCAGGCGCCCCTCCAGACAAATTTTTCTCTAAGGTAAATAATTCCCCATCTTTGGTTTGCCGTTACTAGAGCTTATCATATGGCTGGTGTATTTGCCTTCAGGGCCCCTGTCATCCACAGAGAAGCAACTCGGGGAACCTCCTCAGTCCCTGCCTCTTTTCCCTGAGGTGTGGTCCTTACCACATTCCTGCCCACACTCACTTCTCAGAGTGTTCTCACCATGTTTCCTGCTGGGTGGGCAGCAGACCATGGCCATAGCTAACTGAGTCCGTGGAATAAATCTGACTCAACTGGATTCTCTCCCTGAGAATTTCAACTGGACCCAGAGATTTGCATTCAGAGCACACATACTGGCATCTGCAGCCCATCAGGGCCACCGGAGGCTTTGTTTGGCCTGTACAGCATTTTTTTAAGATGATTGATACTAGAAACATCCAGCTTCCCATAAAAATCTAGACTTCTGGCTTCTCTTGAAATCACGGAAAGTCTGGCATCACTGGGCTCAACATTCCATGTGGCCGGGAAGGCTACTCTGAGAGGCAGATGCTCCCTCTAGGCAGCCCCGCCCTCTTCCATACCCCAGAGGCCCCTCCTCCTCCCAAGGTTCTTAGGCACCTCCTCACTTTTTCCTGTTGCCTTCCGGGCTGCTTCCGGCGCTTGAGTTGAACACGTCTGATCTAATTAGACTCCGTAAGGCCCTGATTCCTGATGATGAAGAAATGCGGCCGCTGAAGACGGTTACTCCGAGCCAAGCAGCATGATGACTTTACACACATTATCGTATTTAGTCCTCAAAACAAGAAGACCTGGCACGCCTGGGTGGCTCAGTCGGTTCAGCGTCTGTCCTTGGCTCAGGTCCTGATCGCAGAGTCCCCAAATCGAGTCTTGCGTCGGGTTCTCTGCTGGGCAGGGAGCCTGCTTCTCCCTCTGTCTGCCGCTCCCCCTGCTTGTGCGCTCACTTGCTCTCTCTGACAAGTAAATAACAAATAAAATCTTAAAATAAAACAAAACAAGAGACCCTACCATGATTATTGTACAGATGATGAACGAGGTACCGTAACTAGACTGAAGCCTCACAGTAAATTATAATCTGTGATTCAAATCCAAGCATTCGGACGTCCGAGTGGGTGCTTCTTAATCTACAGACTATGCTGCCTTCTCCTGAATTAAAACCAAGCCACAGCTGCAGAAAAATGCAGGGGCACAGACAGCGCACCGGGAGAACAGAAGCACCATCCCGCGAGGCAGGGAGCGGCTGCGGAGGTCCCTGGCTGCTTTCTGGCTCCTTGTGAGGCCTGGGGGGAGCGCCACACTTGGGTTCTGAGGAAACTTCCAACTTCCACCAGTTGGGATTCATAAATGCAAGCCACAGAAACTGATTCTTGAGGATTTATGCAGAAAAGGAATCAGTGGAAAAGATACTGGGAAGCTTTCAGTATCGTGGGGGAAGGCTAGAGAAGCAGACCTGGCTACCACCATGGGAAAGGCCCAGGCTAGTCTGGTGCGGACCCTGCTGCCCCCACCAGGGTACCAGACCTTTCGGCTTGCCCATCTGACTCTGCTCAAGCTCCACACCTGCCGCTATGGACTGCTGCTGGTCCTACTGCCTGGGCTGCCCCAGAGACAGAATATTGTTGCCTCCATGGCCACCATCACCACATTAGGCCTCTCCACTGTCCCCATGTCTTTGAATCACTGGCTCCTCATTCAAAATCTAATGTGTACGCCTCTGACTGCCCGAGCCTAGGTTCCATGCCCAAACCCTCGTTGCAAGGGAGGCTGGAAAGCAAAGAGCTAGCATTTGCACACTCTACATTGGAAAGTGAGTTCTGCTTCCCACGAAGACTCATACGGTGGGAAATTCTCCAGGTACAAGTGTGGGTTTCCGAGTCTGGGCACCAAAAGGGGCAACTATAAATGAATACTTTTAACCTAGCTCTCAATTCAAGATTGCATTAGGAAAGAGATAGTCCATTCGAATGGAATAAAGAGAAAAAAGAATTTATAAGGTGCAAGAAAGGTCAAGGAAAACCAGTTAGGGATGGGGAAGCACCCCAGAGAGCGCAACCGTGGGGGGCATTGGGTATCCAGGGTTGAAGGGTCAAGGAGAGGGGATACTTACGGGAATGTGAAAAGAAGTGGAGTTGTAGATGAGTGTCTTCTAAAATGGCACCAGTCCACAGGGAGCTGGGGCAATAAATACCCTAATTTCTCTTTCCTGCCATGCTCTAGTCTCCTGCAGTTGCCTCCCATTGGACAAACCAAACAGGAAGCCAGAGAATAAAGGATCCTGTTGACATAATCCATAGAGGTGAGCCTCTGGGGCAGCCCTCCAGGAAGAGGGTGAAAGATAGATCTGGAAAGCTAAACAGAATGGCCAGCAACTGTGGTGTGATCTCAGTCCCATCATTTAATCACTCTCAGCTGGTTTCTCCACTGCAGATTGAGAGCCCTGACATTTTGTGGTTCACGCAGGCCTTCCTGCTGACCACTTATTCTGTTATTTCCTCCTTTCTGGCTCCCCTGTAAGTTTGTTCCTATGTCAACCTCCATATAAAGGTCAAAGCCTTTGTTTCCAAAAGCAGTCTTCTCTACATGCTTCCAGAGATTCTCCTTTGCTGTAAGTGGAAACAGTTCTCCATCCAGCTCTCCAAATTCTAATTTACTGACTCCCCTGGAATTCTGTCATAACTGCAGCTTGCCTTTTCAAGGCATAAAATGTCTGCCCAGATCTCAAGAGCTCCCCTGATGGGGCTGTTTCTTTATCCTTTAGTGCCTCACTTGTTCTCTTTTTCCTCTCCCAGCTTGATCCTCCAGCCAAAATCCCATCCTGGCTTCCCTCAGAACCCTCTGAGCGATCATCTCTCCATGACCCAGACCTCAGACTTTCTCAGTCCTCCTACTGCAAAGAACGTCACATCTCTACCTTGACTGCAGTTTGGTGACTCCATTGCCAGCATGGTTTGAAATCATTATTGCCTAGATTTCTGGTGGAAAGAGCAAAGTTTCTCTTCATCCTTTAAGTGTTCAGTTGGGTGACCTAGATGAATGAGCAATGAAACTATGAAGAATGACCTCAAAGAAGTGACCGTTAGCAATGGGTTCATATAAAATATGCATAGTTTGGGGGCACCTGGGTGCTCAGTGGGTTAAAGCCTCTGCCTTCAGCTCAGGTCATGATCCCAGGGTCCTGGGATCGAGCCCCACATCGGGCTCTCTGCTCAGCAGGGAGCCTGCTTTCCCCTCTCACTCTCTGGCTGCCTCTCTGCCCACTTGTGATCTCTCTCTGTCAAATAAATAAAATCTTTTTAAAAAATGCATAGTTTATGAAACACACCCAATAAGTGATTACAAATGTTTAATGTACGCATATATAACAAGTGACATTTGTAACTGAACCAAATGAGCATTTGTCCACCCAATGCGTGGTAAGCCAATAAAAACTGATACGGAGCCTTTGCGGTGAACAGAGATAGGCAATTGATTGGTGTGGCACCACCAAGAAGAACAGGGAGCTAATGCTCAAAAGTACTGAACTCCCTGAAGGCTTGCAAGTGAGGGTTTCAAGGGCAAAATTCGGGGCAGGGGCTTCCCGAGAAGGTGGGTGCTGTTGACTGGAGGCCTGTGAGGTTGTCAACCTTAGATATTACTTAACATTTTCTAGTGCTGCTTGTCTGGTGCCCCAGAAGTCTATTCCACCTCAAGAGACTTGGAATCTGAGAAAATCTTTGTTTTGTGTGTTAGAGATTTCGTTAGTGCTGATTAACCATTTGTCCTACAGGGTCCTCTGAATGATAAGCATTTCCACTTTTGAGCTTAGGCCTATGTGTTCCCTGACCAGTCCTGCTATGCCTGGGACTGATATGACCTCTGGTATTCAGTCTTCCATCTGAACTGACAAGATGGACACCAGCATCATATTATCATAAAAATTAGCATCACGGGGGCACCTGGCTGGCTCAATCAGTAGAGCATTTGATTCTTGATCTTGGGGCCATGAGTTCAAGCCCCATATTGGGTGTAGAGCTTTACTAAAAATAAAAAGAGGGGCGCCTGGGTGGCTCAGTGGTTTAAGCCTCTGCCTTCAGCTCAGGTCATGATCCCGGGGTCCTGGGATCAAGCCCCACATTGGGCTCTTTGCTCAGTGGGGGCCTGCTTCCCCCCTCCCCCTGCTTCTCCACCTCCTTGTGATCTCTCTCTGTCAAATAAATAAATAAAATCTTTAAAAAAAAAAAAAAGCATCACAATTCTTGGGGGGATGTGGTAGTGTTGATATTCCACACAGGCATTCCTGCCCTGAGGAATGAAGGACTTATTCCGCCAGCTGCTGGAAGTGCTCTCAGCAGATGACCTCTAGATGAAAGGCTTCTTGGGGTGCCTGGGTGGCTCAGTTGCTTAACTGAGCCTTTGCCTTCAGCTCAGGTCTCGATCCCAGGGTCCTGGGATGGAGCCCCGCATCCAGCTCCCTACTCAGCAGGGAGTCTGTTTCTCCTCCCTCTGCCGTTTCCCTGCTTGTGCTTTCTCTCCTTCTCTCTCTCTCAAATAAATAAATAAAATCTGGAAAGAAAGAACAATGAACTTCTTTGGCAATTTCCTTCGCTGCTGTCTTTCTGAGGTAGCTTACATACAATGATTGACCAACTTGGGAACAGAGGGGCCTGGTCCTCTTGCCCCAACTCAAGACCACTTTGAAGACCTGTCCCTGCCTCAGAGTTCCCGTGTGGTCAGTTGAAGCATTTGTTCTGACATTGGTAGCTCAGAGTTCTCCCTCTGCTCTGTCCTGTTCCTTCCTCTCTCTTCCATAGGTGATCCCAAGAACAATCCCCAACCAACCTCATGCATGCCTATCTCTATCTCAGAGTCGGCTTTCCAGAAAACCCATCCTGCCCCCGCCCCCATCCATGCCCACTGGACTTTGACTTTGCAGCTTCTCCAACCAGGAGATTCTATTTCTCCACTCCCTGAATCTAGACTGGACTTGTGACTTGCTGTGGTGAATGAGGCAGAGGTAATAGCCTACCAGTTCTGAGCCTCAGCCTCCAGAGGTCTTGCGTGTTTCTCCTCTCAATCTTGCAGCCCTGCCACCACCACGAAAACAAGCCCAAGCTAGCCTGCTGGAGTATGAAAGACAAGTGGCCAAGTCACTGCTGCTCCTCAGCTGTCAGCCAACACCACCTCCCCCCAGAAGGAGAGCCACAATCCATGAATGAATACACAAGAGCAGAATACTACCTAGCTGAGCCCATCCCAAACTGCCAAGCAGAGAGAATTATGACCTAATAACTAGTGTTGTTTCAAGTCAGTTAAGTTTGGGGTGGGTTTGTTGGGTAGCAATTCCTAAATGATAGAAGAGAGAGCTGTTTGAGAAACCACCTGTGATACTGTGATTTGTTATAAGAAATATATATTTAATCTTTGTCCCCGTTTCTGCCTCACAGCTTCCCAATACCTTGGGAATTTCCTAAGTATTGAGAGTGATCAAGGTGTCTTGTTACGTTAATGAAACGTCTTTAGGAAAGCTTCTAAGAATGGTGACTGGTTGACAATGGAGCCAGTCCCACCCCCTGACCTCCTGACAGGGAAGAAAAGCTGGAGATTTAGTTCAATCATCAATGGCCAATGGTTTCATCCAACGTGCCTTGGTAATGAAGCCTCCATTAAAAACCCAAAAGGATGGAGTGCGGAGAGCTTCCAGGTTAGTGAACACACGGGAGACCGGGGAGAGCGGCTTGCCTGGAAAGGATATGGAAGCTCCCTGCCCCTTCCCCATACCTTGCCCCATGCATCTCTTCCACTTGGCTGTTCCTGAGTTACATCCTTTTATAATAAACCAGTAATCTAGTAAATAAAACATTTCTTTTAGTTCTGTGAGCTGCTCTAGCAAATTAATCAAAACGGAGGAGGAGGTCAGGTTACCTGGGCTTGTGACCAGCCACTGAATTGGGGGCAGAGCACCCTTGTAGGACTAAACCCTCAGTCTGTGGAATCTGATGCTAACTCTAGGTCGATAGTGGCAGAACCAAGGCACACACTCAGCTGATGTCCTGAGTATTGGTTATTGGGGTGTAATGTCCCTCCCAACATTGCAATTGGTACCAGAACCTTTAAGATAGAAAATAAATTTGTGGAGGCAGGGGCCTCTGGCCATAAGCAACAACACATGGGATGAGTAAACAGCTTTCCAAGAGAACATGGGCAGAACTTACTATTTTTTTTAAACTGATCTCCATGCCCAGCGTGGGGCTCCAACTCACAACCCTGAGGTCAAGAGTTGCGTGCTCCACCAACTGGGCCAGGCAGATGCCCCGGGAAGAACTTACTTTTTGCCCCAGTGACTGAGGTAGAAAGATGGGACTGAAAGTGAAGGCGCTGAAAAGTAAAGAAGGAGGAGAAAGTTGTGAGCAAGATGGTTTGAGACTAGGAACAATAGGGTTGAAACAGCAGGTAGAATCCCCCAAGGGCAGTGGGATCTATAAACCTGGAGATGAGATGGCAGAAAGACAAATAAGCAGAGATGAACCAGAGAGTTATTTTGAACTTCTTTGCATTTCTTTGATGTCACCGCTTCTCTGATTATTTGCATCCCATCCAATCCTCACGAACATCTTACAATACAGGAACACTCCCAGTCCGTTGGTAGAAGTGTCATTTCAGCGCAGTTTGGTAGTACGTATTTAGTGAGATACAAAATGCACATGCCCTTTGACCATTCTAAGTTTTTACAGATGTGCACTAGGAAACATGCACAGAATGTTTACTCTTTGCAGCATTGTCTGTATTGGAGGAAATTCGGAAAAACCTCAATTGTCTACAAGCAGAACTTTAGATAGAGGAATTTGAAATATTCCTAAGATTAAAATACTATATAACAGTTAATAAGAATGAACTAATATCTATTTATTTATATATATATATATACCATCAAAGATAGATCTCAAAACACACTATTGCACAAAAAAACAAGTTCCAGAGAATAAAATACGATATCCTTTTGGTGCATTTACTTATTTTTAATTTCTTGAAAGATTTCATTTTTTTTTAAGATTTTATTTCTTTATTTGAGAGAGAGGCAGTGAGAGAGCATGAGCGAGGAGAAGGTCAGAGGGAGAAGCAGACTCCCCGTGGAGCTGGGAGCCTGATGCGGGACTCGATCCCAGGTCTCCGTGATCATGACCGGAGCTGAAGGCAGTCGTCCAACCAACTGAGCCACCCAGGCATCCTGAAAGATTTTATTTTTAAGTAATTGCTACACCCAACACAGGGCTCGAACTTACAACTCCAGTCAAGAGTCACATGCTCTAAGGATTGAGCCAGCCAGATGCCCCTTTTGTGCATTTTAAATCTACACGAAACAGCAGTAAGAGCATTTATGGATACACTATATGCAGTAAAATTATAAAAACAAGATTTGGAAGGACAGACACCAAATTCCTGATGGTGAATTTCCCTGGGGAGGGAAGTGTACAGAGAAGATTTCACTTTTAACCCTACTAGTTTAAAAACAGCAAATATAAAATGAAGCAGATGATGAAATGATACCATTAAATTCTGAGAGTTGGAGGGCATGGGTGTTTGTTAGATTATGTTCCGTTCTTTTGTGTATTTAAAATTTTTTACCAACTGAGAAAAAATCTAATTATACCCATGAATGCTTTCTGTGATTTGGGCGGTTATTTATCTGTGTGTGTGGCTGAGTTTCACATCTGGGTCACAGAGATTCATGCCAAAATCAGGCCCCCAAAGGCAGATGTTACTGAGCATGTGAGCCCCCTGGAGTCTCCAGACTCTTGGAGAGAGCTCTGTAGACCTACAGACTGTGGACCTAGAATCAAGTAAATCTTACTGAGATTACCTGTGGAGAGAGACTCGAGGGTACATCTGGGTTATATGTGTAATCGTTACAGGCATTGATACCAGGGATAAGCTGCTCTTACCAATTACATGAATGGTGGAAAAAACTCTTCCGCTTTGTTGATTTTCCAGTGTCTACCATCGGGCCAGATACGCATGCATATCTTGGCATATGTTCTTCCTGTCATTTAGAAAATTAACTCTAGGGGCGCCTGGGTGACTCAGTGGATAGAGCATCTGACTCTTGATTTCAGCTCAAGTCATGATCTCAGGGTCCTGGGATCCAGCCCCCAAATCAGGCTCTACATTCACCAGCGAGTCTATCCTTCGCCCTTTGCCTCTCTCCCACCACATGCATGCAAGCACAAGCATGTGCTCTCTCTCTAAAAATAAGTAAGTCTTTTTTAAAAAGATTTTATGTACTAGAGAGAGAAGGTGCAGGGTGAGAGAGAGCGAGAGAGACAGAGACAGAGACAGAGAGCATGGGTGGGAGCCATAAAAGGGGAGAGGGAGAAGGAAACTCTCTGTTGAGGAGAGAGCCTGACACAGGGCTCAATCCTGGGACCCTGGGATCATGACCTAAGCAGAAGGTTCATTTAACCAACTGAACCACCTCCGTGCCCCTAAATACATAAATTTTATTTAAAAGGAAAGAAAGCAAATTAACTCTACCCATTGCATCCAAATGTTTTTTGTAAGTCCTGAAACTACACATACCCCAAATTTTTTTGAGTGGGAGCTTATGTGTGAGAATTAAGGAAGGCGTGATAAACATAGTACAGAATGATACTAGCTAATGTTACCTAGCTCTATGTCTGTTCCGGGGGCCTTACATACAGTGACTCACCCCATCTTTAAACCGACCTGAAAACACAGGTATTATTATCATCTTCATTTTATAGATGAGGAAACGGAGGCCCAGAGAGGTTAACTAATCCCAAGATTACACCTGGGGCAAGAACTAGAGCCAAGATCCGAACACAGGAAGTTTGTGCCCAGGGTCAGCACTGTTAACCACTGGACCTGTCTTTTCAGACAGACTTACCAGAAGCCTGGAGTCAGGTGCACAAAAGCAATGCATAAAATTCATAGGACTTTCTCCAGCACTTTCTCACCAGCATCGTTCTAAGCCCTTATTAGGTATTACTTTGCATAAAAAGTCAAGTGGGAGATTTGAATCCATCTTGGGTCACTCTCAGAGTGGTGGCAGACCCAGCTAAAATGTAGATTGTGTGGAGCACCTGGGTGGCTCAGTTGATTAAGCATCTGACTCTTGATTTCAGCTCAGGGCATGACCTCAGAGTTCTGAGATCAAGCCCCGCATTGGGCTCTGTGCTGAGCGTGGAGTCTGCTTAATATTTTTTTCTCTCCCTCTCCCTCTGCCCCTCCTCACTGCCTGCATGTGCTTGCTCTCTAAAAATAAATATTAAAAAATAATAATAATAATTAAAAAAATAAAATGTAGATTGTGTGCCTTATCTCATTGACTGCTTATAACTACAATCTCAAGTTGGCATTATCCCCATGAACAGATGTGAAAACCTAGCATCAGGGACATGACATTCCATGGCTGAGATCACAGGAATGTGAGAGATTCACATCATGAAGCTGGAATTTGAATTCCTATCTGTCTAGCTCCAAAACCAGGCTCCCTTGGCCTCCTAAAATTCAAAGTGTCCTCAAGGTGAGGAGGCTGCTGGTGCCCAGTGCCAGGAGGGAGGAAGCAAGCAAGGTGTTTCCAACAGTTTGTCAGATTAATGAGGCAGACACTAGCTCATCCGAGCGGCTAAACAGCATCTAAACATGTTTCAGAACCATTTAAAGGTTTCTGAGATGCCTCCCCTGAGTCTAGAGTCTGCCTCCACACCGAGTTGACAGTGTGTGGAGGACACACACACTGTTGTGTGATTGGACATGGCACACAGCTTCCCCAACCGATAAACGACTTCCGCTAAGTCCTGCTAGGTTCTCTACTGAGGTGTTGACAAATACAGCCATAGGAATAAAAGGGCTGGGAACTGGTATAAAAGGATGCCCACATTTCATTTGTAAGCTCAAAGCCAGTCTATCATGAAATATACAAGGTCTTAGCACGGGCTGCTGGAGAGGCCGGGTGGGTGGTATTTCCACAGGCTAAGCAATCCTCCTGCAGGACTGCGGACATGGGGGGCAGAAGGAACCCCCCACCCCACACCATAGATGAGATAGGGTGTAAGCTGCCTCTCAAGAATGCAGGCCCCAGGGGCACCTGGGTGCCTCAGTGGGTTAAAGCCTCTGCCTTCGGCTCAGGTCATGATCCCAGGGTCCTGGAATCAAGCCCTGCATCTGCTTCCCCCTCTCTCTCTGCCTACTTGTGATCTCTGTCTGTCAAATAAATAAATAAAATCTTAAAAAAAAAAAAAAAAAAGAATGCAGGCCCCAAAGGAGACCTGACTCGTGCAACAGGAAAACTGAGTCAAACTAGATTATGGAAGAGTAAACGCTGAAGTTTTGTCAGTGTCCCAGTTATAACTGTTGCATAACCAAACACTCAAAATTTAGTCACTTAAGATAGAAATCATTGGTTTTTCTCAATGAGCCTACAATTTGGGCCGGGTTCAGGAGGGACAGCTCATCTTTGCTTATGCAACATCAGCTAGGATCCATTTCTAAGATGGCTCACCCACGTGGCTGGCGAGCTGGTGCTGGCTGCAGCTCCTCTCCATGTGGACCTCTTCTTAAAGCGGCTTGGGCTTCCTCACAGCATGGCAGCTAGGTTTCATGACTGAAAGTTCTGAGAGACAGAAGTGGAAACTAGTGGTTTTTTAAAGCCTGTGCCTGGAAACCGGTATATCATTTCTTTCTTTTTTATTTTTTAAGATTTTTATTTATTTATTTGACAGAGAGATCACAACTAGGCAGAGAGGCAGGCAGAGAGAGAGGAGGAAGCAGGCTCCTTGCCGAGCAGAGAGCCCGATGCAGGGCTCGATCCCAGGACCCTAAGATTATGACCTGAGCCGAAAGCAGAGGCTTTAACCCACTGAGCCACCCAGGCGCCCCCGATACATCATTTCTACCACTGGTCTGGCATTGAGAGCCCAGACCCAATGAGAGGGGATATAGATTCCACTATTTGCTAAAAAGAATATCAAAGAGTCAGAGGCTATGTTTTAAAGCTGCCACAGTGAGAACTTCCCTTTGCATCCTATTCCCACAGGGAAAGAATGGCAAAAAGTTTATTTTGTCTGCCTTCTCCAATGCCTCGTGAGAGATTATGGGCTGGACTACTGCAGTGAGGATTCAGAATATCTCTGAAGGGGTGGATCCAGATTCCATCTCTGGAGAACCACCTACCTTCTTGTCTCTCCATTGCCTCAGAAGCTTTATTTCATTTATTCATTCATGCATGTACACATTTCTTCATTCTTACATTGCTTTTAACAATACTTGTTAAGTACCAATTCTGCTCCAATATAGCGGTGGCAAATAAAGCAGACACAGAAACCGCAGCCCCTGTGGAACTTACATACCGTGGGGGAGTCAGACAATCAGCAGGTAAAGAAACAAATATGTAATTAAAATTGGACAAGTAGGGCACCGCGGTGGCTCAGTCAGTTAACCATCTGCCTTTGGCTCAGGTCATGATCCCAGGGTCCTGGGATGGAGCCCCGCATCGGCTCTCTGCTCAGTGGGGAGTCTGCTTCTCCCTCTGCCCCTCCCTCCTCCACTCGTGCCCACTCTGTCTCGCAAAAATAAATAAAATCTTTTAAAATAAGTAAATAAATAAATATAGTGACAAGTGCTTTGAAGGAGCCCAAAGAGGGCACTGCTGAGACCTGAGTAGGAGCCGAGCAAGGAGAGCTGTCAGTGATGGGCAAACATCCATGGGACTAGAGAGACCAGGCTTCAACAGCGATATGGTAATGCAGCGAGAGGCAATGGAGTGAACTGCTCCGACTTCCTAGTTCTCTCTGCGGGTGGCATTGGAACTGTACTGATGCCCTGAACACAAATGATCCCCTAGGCTGTGAAAATCCAGGAATCGGGGGAAGCCTAAAGAGGGAGATTTGGGCCATTGTACAAATAAGGGCATGTGAGGATGTGAATGAGTGGAAAATTTTTTAAAAATGGCCTTATTTGTGCCCTCAAACTGGCAACATAGGTCATTCTGATTATCCCAGTTGATTATTTATTTATTTAAGAAAAGGCGATTTTTAAATTTTACTTTCACTCATTCCTTCCTAAAAGCTTTTCCTGTATGGAGACTTGAGTTTCTGACCTACATTGTTGTCATTCTCTAAAGAACTTCTTGCAAGACAGGAAGACTGGCAACACATTTCTTCAATTTTGGCTTATTTCTTTGTTTGTTGTGAAGGAGAATTTAGCAGGTACAGATTTCCAGGTTGGTGGGTGTTTTCTCCCAACACCTTTTTTTTTTAAATTTTCGTTCCAGCATAGTTAACGTACAGTGTATTATTAGTTTCAGGTGTGCAATGTGATGATTCAACAGCCCCACACATTGCTCAGTGCTCGTCCTGGCAAGTGTACTTTCTTCACCCACCTCCCCTCTGTTTGCTCATTATAGTTTTGGGTTTGTTTTTTTTTTTTTAGATTTTTATTTATTTGACAGAGAGAGACACAGGGAGAGAGGAAACACAAGGTTGGGGAGTGGGAGAGGGAGAAGCAGGCTTCCTGCCGAGCAGGGAGCCAGATTCGGGGCTCGATCCCAAGACCCTGGGATCATGACCTGAGCTGAAGGCAGTGGCTTAATGACTGAGCCACCCAGATGCCCCATGTTCGTTCACTATAGTTAAGTCTGTTTTTTGGTTTATTTCCTTTGTTCATTTGTTTTGTGTCTTAATTTCCATATATGAGTGAAATCATAGTTATCTCTGACCAACTTATTTCACTTAGCATTATACTCTCTAGATCATTCCATTTTGTTACAAATGGCAAGATTTCATTTTTTATTGCTAGGTAATATTCCATTGCATATATATATATATACATATATATATATATATACCACACCTTTTCTTTTTTCGAGATGTTTTTATTTTTGTGTGACAGAGAGAGAGCACATGAGCACGAATGGGGAAGAAGGAGAGAGGGAGAAGCAGAAACCCTGCTGAGCAGGAAGCCCAATGCAGGACTCAATCGCAGGACCCTGGGATAATGACTTGAGACAAAAGCAGACACCTGACTGACTGAGCCACCCAGGTGCCCTATACCACATTTTCTTTATCCATTCACCTATCAAAGGACACTTGGGCTACTTCCATAATCTGGCTATTGTAAATATTGCTGCAGTAAACATAGGGTGCCTATCTTTTGTAATTAGTGTTTTCCTATTCTTTGGGTAAATGTCCCAGTAATATAATTACTGGATCATATGGTAACTCTATTTTTAATTTTTGAGGAACCTCCATACTGTTTTCCACAGCTGCTGTACCAGTTTGCACTCCCACCAGCAGCACACAAGGGTTCCCTTTTCTCCACATCCTCGCTGACACTTGTTTCTTGTGGTTTTTTGGTTTTGTTTCATTTTAATTTTAGCTATTCTGACAGGGGTGAGGTGGTATCTCATGGTGGTTTTGACTTACATTTCCCTGATGATGAATGATGTTGAGCATCTTTTCATGTGTCTGTTGGCCACCTGTATGTCTTCTTTAGAGAAAAGTCTGTTCATGTCTTCTGCCCATCTGTTAATTGGATTATTTGTTTGATTATTCCAGTTTAAAAATCTCAGGCACATGTCTTGTACTGACTGACACCCTACAGCTTGGTGAGTGAGGAACCTAGTTATAAAATGGAAAGGCTGCACGGGCTGAGATGGGCAAGAATGATTCTGTTGAGTCTGTTCTGGGGCTGGAGTTATCGACCTCTTCAATTTAGGGCAGAATTTCCCCTTAGTAACTGGAGAAGGGCTGATCCTGCAGTAGATGTCAAGAAGTCTCAGCTGTAGGGCAGGAAAGAGGCAGGAATAGAAACCAGGCAGAGGATAATGGATATTTCATGAAACCATTTTGTTAGGAATCCAAAAAATTGGAATTGAAAAGGTATTGGCATATGGGCAATAAAGACAACTGCTCTCAGATGCGATAATCAGTTGGGTTTAGTCTGGCTGCAAGTAATAGGAAATCTAACTAAAACTGCTTATGTAAAAGGAGATATTATTGGCTCACAGTCCAAGTGTGTCTAGCTTCAGGTACAGCTTGACCAGGAAGTCAAATGAGCTTACTAGATCCTAGTTCCCTCTATTCCCATTTTGTTCTTCTTCAGTTGCTGGCTTGAGTTCCAAGCCTTATGATAAGAAGGCAGTGGTGGATCCAGCTCTTAGGCTGTACATACTGTAGGGAACAGAGTCTCCTTTCCAGAATCCCTAGTAAGTCTCACTCTATCTCATTTGCTTTGGCTGAGTCATGTGCCCATCCATGAATTCAACTGTTGGGGCCAGAGGAATGAGATATGCTAAGTCAGGAGTCTCACCCCCAGAGTGGAGGGTGAATTCAGTTTCATCAGATTCCATGTGGCATGATGATGGGACAGAGAGTGTTTTCTCAGAGGAAAATTGGGGTGTGAGTACTAGAAGGAGAATGAATAGGTATGAGGTCCACATGTGAGCTCCAGAAAGAAACCATATCTGGAAGTGGGAACAGGACTATCCCTAGGGTGCATAGGGCCCTTGACAAATAGATTGAGGAGCCCTGCCTATTAAAACAATTTGATTAGAGATATAAAATTCCTGGGCCCATATGAGGTGTAGGGATTTACTGAGAAGCCTGGGGATAATCGGCATTAAATGGTACTTTTATGTTTATTGTTCAATCAGTACACATACACATTTTCATGGTAGCCATCTCTTCCAGTTCTTTTCTGTCAAATGTGGTGTTCTGGGATGTTATATCTCCCACTATGAGAAAAAGGCAGCAACTTAGTGCTTACAATGCCATACTCTTCAGACTATGTTTATGCTGAAACAATAGAGATCTTGCTTCTGCATTTCCCTGGTACCATTTATTCAATGCTGGTTACACCGTTACTAATGGTGCTGCATCATCAATCCAGTAGCCAGTGAGTACTGGCTTCCACGGACTCTCTCAAAGGCAGTGCTTCACTGATGATGGCCACTGATGGAAGTCTTACCCAACGTATGGGCAATCTGTGAATGGTAATTCATTTTTGGTCATGTTAACTTTACCACTTGGAATTTTATAGTCTCCAAGCATGTCTTCTCCTTAACTCTTTGAGCTGCAATCACAGCATTCCTAAAATGTGATTTCAATGTTGACCTCACTCCTGCCCACTACCCACCATTGCCAGCAGGGAGCACAGATGAGGGCAACAGTATCACTTGTGCAAAGAATGTTTGTCCTCATCCAGCACAGCTTAAGACTAACCCAGAAGAGTAAGATTTGCTTTATCAACCAGAGGCAAGAAAGGACATTGATAATGATGTCGTTTTGGAAAGCTGGTGAGGTACGGAGCCAAAGGACAAGAAAGAATTCTTGAGACTTGGTCTTTGGTGCAAAAAGGTGCTCATTAAAGCACAGGGACAGGACACCCAAGCAGGAAGAGCTGCTGCACTGGGGTTGTTTATACACTTGGGAGTTAGGGAAGGTAAGGACAAGGAGGTGTACAAAAGGACTTTCGTATGCTAAAGAAGACTCTCAGGATACCAGAGGCCTTGCTATTGTCAAGCTAAGGTTGTTTTCCCCTCTAGCATTGACAATTAGATAGCTGGGAGTTTCCAAGAGGACTGTCACACACATCCCACCCAGGAGTGGTGGTGGGGTAGGGTCGGCTGTGGTTGTGGGCGAGTGTCACCTTATACTTTGTCCTCAACTTGCCTTTGCTCCCTCATCAATAGGAAGGGCTCATGAGCATTGCAGAACAATTAGTGGACACAGCTACACTCAGAAGACTAACACATGACCCAAAGCCTGCAGAGTGGTTTGGGTCCAAGAGAAGAACGTACCAAGTAAGGACACTTGCTGCTACCCTAAAACCCATGGGTGCTGCAGACCAATGGTGGCACTACAGTCTGAACACAGATAGGCAAAAGCCAATGCACAGGCCCATATATGTGGGTCAAACCCAAGGGTCAGCAGTAGACCATTCAGAGCTCAGAGCCCTAAACCCCTCCTGGGTCTGATGTTTCTGATGTGACAGTCACCTAAAATCTGTGTGTCAGCATCATTCTACCGAGGCAATATCATGTGATACCACAAAAGAAATACCACACCAGCCAGAGGGAGTCATCTACTTCTACACCATCCTTTGGAAGCAGGTCCTAGCCACAAGACCCTAGGCACACCCCACAGGCATGATCTTCTTGGGTCACCCAGTCAACTCCGTAAGTGTGGTAGAGGGTTAGAGATCACTTTGAAAGAGGGGGAAAAAGAAGACTGAGAACCCACATGGACCCTGGTCCAGGCTCAGGGAACCCCATCTAAACGACACTGCCAGCCCTAGCCAGTCCGAGTGGTTCTTAGAAACTTTTGAGGTAGGGGCACCTGGTGGCTCTGCTGGTTGAATGTCTGACTCTTGGTTTGGGCTCAGGTCATAATCTCAGGGTCATGGGATCAAGTCCTAGGTCAGGGTCCCTGCTCACTGGAGAATCTGCTGAAGATTCTTTCCCTCTCCCTCTGCCCCTCCTCCCACTTGCCCCTCCTCACACTCTTTCTCTCTCTGAAAATAAATCAACAAACCTAAACAAAACAACAGCCACTTTGAGGTAGGTGTTTCAGGCAACCAGGACTTACTTAACACAAGACAAGGTATGGGCTGAGGGTACCAGACCCCCCAAACACTGTGGCCAGCCCCAAGTGATTCCAGACACCAGAAGAGGACCGCCTTTGAGGAATGTACTCCAAAGCGCAAGGCCCCTGAGGCGTGAGCCTAGAGCAGGGGACCCCCCCTTATTGGGTCTCAGGCCAGTACTGAGTGCGCGCTAACCACATGTGCACGTCAGATCCACAGTTCAGCCTGACGCATTTCCTGAGCACCTGATGGGTGCGGGGCACGGGGTGGGGACAAACCAGAAGTCTGTGAAGCCACGGTGCATTGCACATGGCGGTGTCCCCAGAGCCACGATCCACCGGTGGCATGGCATCGCTCCACTGCTGTCCAACAGATTCCAAAGTGCCTGAAATGGAGAGCAGCCCGCGCCTCCAGGGACCTGTTTCCACCTCGCTGCATCCACTATTTCATTATAGTCCAACAAATATTAAATAGCAGGAAATACTGAGGTTTGGTCCGTGTGTTCTAGGCATTTGTTGAGGCCTCGTTACTTTTGAGAGAACTTCTGGGTGGAGGGCAGGGAGTGGGGAGACAGTGAGAAGCCCAGAGGGGCGCATCATGAAGGTCCCAACCCAGGGCTGGGGTTTGTCAGTGACAACAATCCTCTTTCCTTCCACGGGGTTCCTTTTATACCTTATGCCTTAGTAAAGACTCTGCTGCTTAGAAGGAGAAAATCCTCAAAAACGGAGACTCCCATGGGCTTCCAGGAGGCGGCAGAGGAGATCACGTCCTCTGGTAACGATGGCACTCCTGTGCAGCTGAGAGCGGAAGCAAGCTGGGGCGGGGCTGCGCAGTGTGGAAAACAGAGAGCTGTTTCGAGAGAAGAGAAGGTGAGACCCAGGAGCAGTGAGTAGTGTGGGAGGGTACAGAGGGGGAAGCTGAGTCAGTGCTTGATGTGTGACGTGAGAGGCAAACCCCCTGCTCTGTCTCCTGAGCAATCTTCAGTGAAGATTTGTTCCCATTAATGTCCTGTGGCAGCCTCCTCTGCGCTGGCTCCTGCATTCCCAAAGCTCCACCAACGTGAGGCCCCTGGAGAGGGGGGCCGGGGGGGCGGTGTTGGTTTCCTAGGCCTGTCATAGGCCACAACCACAAGCCTGGTGCCATACAACAGCAGAAATTGATTTTCACACAGTTTTGGAGGCTAGAAGTCTGAGATCAAGGTGACAGGAGGGCCTGCTTCCCTCTGAAAGCTCTGGAGGAGGATATTTTCTTGCTTTTTTCAGACTCTGGGGGCCCCAGGCATCCTTTGGCTTGAGGCCACATCACTCCAACGTCTGGCTGCATCTCTGTCTCTTTTTGCTTTCCCCTCTATGTTTTCCTCTTCTGTTTCCTTTATTATTTTTAAGATTGTATTTTTAGAGGTGCCTGGGTGGCTCAGTTAGTTAAGTGTCCGCTTTCAGCTCAGGTCATGATCCTAGGGTCCTGGGGAACAAGCCTCACATCAGGCTCTCTGCTCAGCAGGGAGTCTGCTTCTCCCTCTCCCTCTGCTGCTCTCCCTGCTTGTGCTCTCTCTTTAAAAAATAAATAAATAGTAATTTGTACATCCAACATGGGGCTTAAACTCACAACCCTGAGATCAAGAGTCACATACTCTACTGACTGAGCCAACCAGATGCCCCTCTTATGTTTCGTTTCTTTTCTTTTTTTTTTCTTCTCTTTCTTTCTTATTTTTTAAAAAAGATTTATTTGGTTTTGGTTTTTTTTTTAAGATTTTATTTATTTATTTGACAGACAGAGATTACAAGTAGGCAAGAGAGGCAGGCAGGAAGAGAGAGGAGGAAGCAGGCTCTCCGCGGAGCAGAGAGCCCAATGCGGGGCTCGATCCAGGACCCTGGGATCATGACCCGAGCCGAAAGCAGAGGCTTTAACCCACTGAGCCACCCAGGCGCCCTAAAATATTTATTTGTTTTAGAGAGAGAGGGCATGAGCGGGAGGAGCAGAATGGGAGGGAGGGGGAGAGAGAGAGAGAGAGAATCTTTTTTTAAAATCTTATTTTATTTATTTGTCAGAGAGAGAGAACACAAGGAGGGAAAGGAGTAGAGGGAGAAGCAGGCTCCCTGCTGAGCAAGGAGCCTGATGCGGGACTTGATCCCAGGACCTTGGGATCATGACCTGAGCTGAAGGTGGATGTGCAACTGGCCAAGCCACTTGGGCATCCCAGAGAGAGAGAATCTTAAGCAGACTCCACGCTAAGCTCAGAGCCCAATGCGGGGCTGGAACTCACAACCCCAAGATCACAACCTGAACAGAAACCAAGAGTTGAATGCTCAACCAACAGTGCCATCAGGTACCCCTCTTCTGTTTCTCATAAGGACACTTATCAGGCATTAGATTTAGGGCTCATCCAGATGATCCAGGATGATTTCATCTTAAAAGCCTTAATTACATCTCCAAAACCCCTTTTTCCAAACTAAGTCACATTTACAGGTGGATTAGGATATGAACATAACTTTTTAGGGGAGCCACAACTCAATCCATTGGGATAACAATGATCCTGAAGCTCTGGGGGCAGTATCATCACGGGAGGAACAGTATCTTTATTTTTTTTTAATTTTATTTACTTATTTGACAGAGATCACAAGTAGGCAGAGAGGCAGGCAGAGAAAGAGGAGGAAGCAGGCTTCTCGCTGAGCAGAGAGCCCGATGCGGGGCTCGATTCCAGGACTCTGGGATCATGACCTGAGCCGAAGGCAGAGGCTTTAACCCACTGAGACACCCAGGTGCCCCTGAACACTATCTTTAAACTGAGCCTCAGATATCACTGTGGCCAATGTTCCCCACCTGGGAAGGTCTTACTGGATACCTGCCTCTTCTCGCCCTGGCCTGCTGCCAAGTTCTTACCCCATCTCCTCTCTACATACTGTGTACAAAAAGATCTGTTAAAACAAAGTGCTAGGGGCACCTGGGTGGCTCAGTGGGTTAAGCGTCTGCCTTCTGCTCAGGTCTTGATCCCAGGGTCCCGGAATCGAACCCCACATCGGGCTCCCTGCTTAGCGGGGAGCCTGCTTCTCCCTCTCCTCCCTGCCTGTGCTCTCTCTCACTATCTCTGTCTGTCTCTCTCTCTCAAATAAATAAATAAAATCTTATTTTTTAAGTGCTTACAAAAAAGGTTGGAAGTAAGGCAAAGATACATGAGGCAAGTAAAAAAGAGTACTCAAGTAAAACTGAAAATCGCTGTTGCTTAATCAGGAACAGCAGAACAGCAAGGTTGGCCCCTCAGCAGGTATCCCTTTGCAAAATCAATAGGCCTCTTGAAATATTTTCCCCAACAAAAGATCAATACCCTCTCAAGGAAGAAGTCTAACATCTACCCACAGAGTGCAACCAGCACACACTGCTTCTGAAATAATGGGTTTTCTCCCTGTAAAGCAGGACACTGTGAACTGAGAACTTCACTTCCCAGGCACCTTGGTCAGGAAAGGACTTTGCAGAGACCAGGAGAGTTCTCAGTACAGGGAACATTCCACGAAGGCTGTGCTCCTTTTCCTCTTCAGGCCTTCAAGCAATAGTCCCAAACAGAAAAGCAATTCCAGCTTATTTATGTCTGTTATTTTTGCGTGTGGAGTTATGTGGGGGAAGGGACATCCCCTCCCTAGGCTCAGTGTTTCTGTCACTAAGCCTGATATTGTGATTTATAGTAAGAAATAGATAGCTGGCCCTGGGAAGGCACAGAGTTTCTAAAACCCTTGGAATTTCCCAAACCTCTCGGTGCTAGAAAGGTGAAAGCCACCTTTTGTTATTCATAGCAAGCCCCTATCAACTACACCTGAGTTCCTGTTAATGATGACTTGAAAAGCCCTTAAGGATGGGGGCTGATTTCCAGGGAACCCACAGCCAGAGAGGATTGGAGTTTCCAGCCGCATCACCACCACCACCACAACCGCTGCCGCCCCCCCTTCCCCCCCACCCCGACTTCTTAGGAGGAGAGGAGAGAGGCTGGCCGGAGATCCAGCTCCATCACCAGTGGCCCCTGATTTAATCAACGGTGCCCAAGTAATGAAGCCTCCATAAAAAGCCAGGATGGGGTTTAATGAGCTTTCTGAGCTAGTGAACACGTGGAAGTATGGGGAGGGTGGTTGTTCAGAGAGAGCTCGTTAGCTCTGTGCCCCTTCCCCACCTACCCTGTCCTGAGAATCTTTGAACTGACTGTTCACTTGTAGCCTTTAACAGCCTGTGTAATAAAATGGTCATCTAGTAAGTAAACTGGTTTTCTGGGGTCTGTGAGCTGCCCCAGCCAATTAACTGAAGCTGAGGAGGGGGGCCATGGGAACCTCCTATCTATAACCGGTTGGTTGGTGGAAAGCACACGTGACAACCAGGAGTTTAGACTGGCATCTGAATGGGGAGGGCGGGGTGGGGGGCAGACTTGTGGGACTGAGCACTTGGCCTGTGGGTTCTGACACTATCTCCAGGTCCCGTCAGAATTGAGCTAAATCTGTAGGGCACCAATCAGTGTCCACTGAGAATTGGAGAATTGCTCAGTAGTGTTGGAAAAGCACACAAGACTAACACAAGGAGGGGGACCCCCAGGACATCTGCACACAGTCCTCCAATGTTCTTCCTTCTCATCTGTTTCAATAGGTCTTCCATGTCATCTGTTTCAACAGGTTTTCCATGTCAGATTTCACTTGCAATAAGTTTGAAGACTAGTGAACTTGATGACTTACTTCTAAGGGCTACATCCAGGTCTGTCCTTTGCTCAAGTTACTTAATAAATATTTACTGAGCACGCACTATGTGTGAAGCATGATTGTGGGGACTGGGGCCGCAGCAGGGAACAAAAAAGCAAACACTTTATTAAAGAAAAAGAGTTAACGGGTTCAAAATGGAATCACTTGTGGTAAGCCCCACATCAGCAAACCAAGACTTAATATCTAACCTAACTGCAGCTTCAACCTCTCCCAGGAAAGTCATGTTAATCTTTTTTTTTTTTTTTAAGATTTATTTAAGGGTGGGAGGAGGCAAGGGAGAAAGAATCTGAAGCAGACTCTGCTCTAAGCACAAAGCCCAACAAGGGGCTTGAGCTCAGGACTCTGAGATCACCAAATGAGCTGAAACCAAGAGTTGGATGCTCAACTGACTGCAGAAACCAGGAGCCCCTCCTAAGAATGTAGTCTTAAACCAGTAAATCCGAAATTGCCTGGTCAGCACTGATGAGGTCACCTGCTGATGGACTGCTTTCTACTCCAAAGATGAGGTACTCTGCTTTTTCCTTGTTCATGCCTCCTCCTGCCTTTGAAGGGGTTCGGGACAGCCCTGTACCGCATGTGCCACCCTGACATGGAGACGGACCCTTTGAAGCTGAAGGCACCGAAGACCCTTTGGGCTCAAGAGAAACTTTTGCCCCTTCCTACATAGAAGAATCTGAATTGGGGGTCTTTCCCAGAATAAGGGTTATTAGCAGAGATAATTTTATGAGTGACTCATCCATATGGCAGAACCAAACATCTGATCTTCTTATCGCCCCGTGAAATGCATTTCTTTACTCTGAAATCAGACCCATACCCCCTTCTCCTTAACTCAGAATGACAAATATACCTCATTTTGCCTTCTTTTGGCATTTCCATGTCTATGTGGATTCCCCATACATACGCTTTATTAAGTTTGATTATATCTCCTGTTAATCTGTCTCATGTCAATTTGATTCTTAGTCCAGCTAGAAGGACCTTTGAAGGGACAGGGATTCTTGCTCCCTGACACTATGAAAAGTCTTCCACTTTGTCCAGCTCTTCAGAACTCCTTTTTATTTGCTAGATGGGATGCTCCCCAATCTGTGAATTGTTGTTTAAAGCCAATTTGGCTGAGGAGCGCCTGGGTGGCTCAGTTGTTAAGCGTCTGCCTTCGGTTTGGGTCATGATCCCAGGGTCCTGGGATGGAGCCCCGCATCCGGCTCTCTGCTCAGCAGGAAGCTTGCTTCTACCTTTCCCTCTGCCCCTCCCATTGCTTGTGTTCCCGCTCTCATTCTCTGTCAAATAAATAAGTAAAATCTTGGGGCGCCTGGGTGGCTCAGTGGGTTAAAGCCTCTGCCTTCGACTCAGGTCATGATCCCAGGGAGCCTGCTTCCCTTCCTCTCTCTCTCTCTGTGCCTCTCTGCCTACTTGTGATCTCTATCAAATAAATAAATAAAATCTTTTTTAAAAAAAAGTAAAATCTTAAAAATAAATAAAAATAAATTTTCTCAGTTGAATTTTGTTTTTTAATAATTTCTACCCTCAATGGAGTATCCACCAGAGTGGGAGGACATGAGACAATTTTCTTTTTAAAGTAAATGGACAGTAGATGAGAAGGTGATGAGTGCTCTGGAGAAGAATCAAAGTGGGGTGCAATGTGTAAAAGGGTGATCAGGGAAGGGAAGACTCATGGAAACGTAGCACTTGAGTCAACTTGAGGGAAGTGAAGAATGAGCCATGTGGGATCTCATAATAGTAGATACTGTCTATTATTTTTAACAGTTATGTGTTTATTACAACTATTTTTGTTTTCATTTTTAGTGGTAATAAACAATTATCTTTTTTTAAACATTTATTTATTTTATTTTAGTGAGAAAGTGTATGTGAGAGCAGGAGGGGCAGAGGGGGAGGGAGAGGCAGAGAATCCTTTTTTTTTTTAAGATTTTATCTATTTATTTGACAGAGATCACAAGTAGGCAGAGAGGCAGGCAGAGGCGGGGAGCAGGCTCCCCACCGAGCAGAGCCCAAGGCAGAAAGCCCAACGCCGGGCTTGATCCCAGGACCCTGAGATCATGACCTGAGCCGAAGGCAGAGGCTTAACCCACTGAGCTACCCAGGCGCCCCAAGAGAGGCAGAGAATCTTAAGCAACCCAACGATCTAATCCATCTCACAACCCTGAGATCATGACCTGAGCCCAAACCAAGAGTTCAACACTTAACCCACTGAGCCACCCTGTTACCTCTATAGTTTTCTTTTCTTTTTAAAGATTTATTTATTTATGAGAGACAGAGAGGGAGAGGGAGAGAGAGAGGGAGAGAAAGTTAGGCAGACTCTGAGCTGAGCACGGAGCCCACCAGGGGAGGCTCCGTCTCTCAAACCTGAGATGGCGACCTGAGCTGAAACCAAGAATCGGAAGGTTAACCAACTGCGCCACTGAGGCACCCCTACAGTTATCTTTTTTTTTTTTTTAAGATTTTATTTATTTATTTGTCAGAGAGGGAGAGAGAGCAAGCGAGCACAGGCAGACAGAGTGGCAGGCAGAGGCAGAGGGAGAAGCAGGCTCCCTGCCGAGCAAGGAGCCCAATGTGGGACTCGATCCCAGGACACTGGAATCATGACCTGAGCCGAAGGCAGCCGCTTAACCGACTGAGCCACCCAGGCGTCCCCCTACAGTTATCTTTTAAGACAAAAGTTTTTAACTTTACAAAGTGGGAACTGATTCAGAGTACAATACTAAGTAACTTAGCGGTGGCCCCAGCACAAATAGCAGAGGGGGGGCCTGAATGGATGGGGGTGGGTGGTACAGGGCTGGTGTGTAGTGTGAGAGAGAGAGAGAGAGGAAATTCACCTGAGACAGAACAAAGGAAATAGAAGTTTATTGAGTACACATTAAGGGAGCAGCGGCAGGACAGCCCAGGAGAGACTGCGCTGGGGCAGTGGTGAGAAGCCACAGTTACAGGACAGAGTGAGGGAGAATGCAGACCATGGAATTTTTTTTTTTTTTTAAGATTTTATTTATTTATTTGACAGACAGAGATTACAAGTAGGCAAGAGAGGCAGGCAGGGAGAGAGAGGAGGAAGCAGGCTCTCCGCAGAGCGGAGAGCCCGATGTGGGGCTCTATCCCAGGACCCTGGGATCATGACCCGAGCCGAAAGCAGAGGCTTTAACCCACTGAGCCACCCAGGCGCCCCCAGACCATGGAATTTTCACTTTTTTTGGTAATCTTAGTGCCTGGTTGTAATTGCTCAGTTAGGGCGCATGATCATTTCGAGGTGGGTCCTTTAAGGAGCCTGTTTGCATTCAGCTCAGGGGTCACCATGGGCCCTTTTGCCTTGCTCAAGTTTCCATTTCTCAAGCTCGTTGCCCAAAAGCAGCCTCTACGTACAGCAAATATGAAGGTGATTCCCAGATGCCTGAAGCTAGGAAATGCCGACTTTAAAATTCATTTATCTCTGGTGGTTATTTCCTAGAAGAATCTTTTTTTCTTGAAGAACAGTCTCACATCCCTAATAAAAAACAAGGAGAAACTGGGAACCCAAACTCGACAATGGCTTTGCAACCACCTTTCAAAAATGCATCCCAGAGTTTAATAAGCATTTACTTCTCACAAAGTCGTTACTGAAGAGAACATCAGTTGTGCAGGGCACAGGTGCAGGGGCACCCTGTGATGGCTGATCCAGGTGGACGGGAACCTGCCTCTGATTAAGGCAGCGTCTTCAAGCCTAGCAGAGCATAACATCACTACTCTATTTTTTTAAAAATTTATTTATTTGAGAGAAAGAGAAAGAGAAAAGAAGGAGCAGGAGGAGGGGCAGAGGGAGAAGCAGATTTCCTGCTTAGCAGGGAGCCCTATTTCAGGACTTGGGGATCATGACCTGTGCCCGAGGCAGACATTTAACTGACCAAGCCCCCCAGGCGCCCCAGAACCACCTCTTTAAAAAATATAAAAGTAAAAAAAGCCCTGGCCTCACCCCAGACCAATTCCATTAGAATCACCTGTTCGCTTTGAAAGCTCTCAAGTGATTTCCTACCTGCCTATCCTCTTGCTCCCTGGTGCCCAGGAAGTATAGCTTTGAATAAGACAGACCTAGGTTCATGGGGCGCCTGGGTGGCTCAGTGGGTTAAAGTCTCTGCCTTCCGCTCAGGTCACAATCCCAGCGTCCTGGGATCGAGCCTCGAATCAGGCTCTCTGCTCAGTGGGGAGCCTGCTTCCTCCTCTCTCTGCCTGCCTCTCTGCCTACTTATGATCTCTGTCAAATAAATAAAATCTTAAAAAAAAAAAAAAAAGACAGACCTAGGTTCAAACCCTTCCTGTATGCTGTGTGACCCTGTTTGATCCTTCTGAGCCCTTCCTGCCTCATCTGTACATAGTAACAATCATACCCACCCCTAGAGGGGCTGCGATGGTGCCATGACGCAGGAACTGGCCATGTGCCCACAGAGCATGCCAGACAATGGAAGTTCAATATACCCTGTCCCCGCCTTTCTTCAGTGATACTCCCACCACCCAGAGCTTGACACAGAATAAAGGGGCACCCAGTAGCAAATCCTCAGCTCCTGCTCTGAGCTCTCCAAGAGCAGAGGCCTGAGTTTATTATTTGGAGGGAGTAACAATGCCTATGCATCAAATCCTTAATCCATTCTTTCTTTTTTTTTAAAGACTTTATTTTAAAATTATGGACATTGGGGAGGGTACATGCTATGGTGAGTGCTGTGAAGTATGTAAACCTGGCGATTCACAGACCTGTACCCCTGGGAACTAATAATACATTATATGTCAATAAAAAATTTAAAAATTAAAAAAATTTTTTAAGACTTCATTTTTAAGTAATCTCTACACGCAACATGGGGCTCAAACTTAGAGTCCCGAGATCAAGAGTAGCACACTCTACTAAATGAGCCAGCCAGCCTCCCCTCCATTGATTATTTTCTATTTTTTAATTAATATTTAATTATATCAGTTCGGGGGCAGCTGGCTGGCTCAGTAGAGCATGCGACTCTTGATCTCGGGGTTGTGAGTTTGAGCCCCATGTAGGACGTAGAGATTACTAAAGAAATAAGTAAAACTGGGATGCCTGGGTGGCTCAGTAGGCTAGGTGTGTGCCTTCAGCTCAGGGCAGGATCTCAGGGTCCTGGGATCAAGTTCCATGTCAGGCTCCCTGCTCAGAAGAGAGTCTGCTTTTCCCTCTGCCGGCTGCTCCCCCTGCTTGTGCTCTTCTCTGTATCTCTCTCTCCCTCAGACAGTAAATAAAATCTTTAAAAATAATAATAATTAGGGGTGCCTGGGTGGCTCAGTGGGTTAAAGCCTCTGCCTTCAGCCCGGGTCATGATTTCAGGGCTCTGCTCAGCAGGGAGCCTGCTTCCTCCTTTCTCTCTCTCTGCCTGCCTCTTTGCCTATTTGTGATCTCTATCTGTCAAATAAATAAATAAAATCTTTAAAAATAATTAAATAAGTAAAATTTTTTAAAAAGTAATTATATCAGTTCTAATTGAGCCATCGCTTTTTTAATTTGAGAAATTAACTTGCAGCGTTTAATATTAGTTTCGTGTATACAATACAGTGATTGAACAGTTTTAAACCTCACCCAGTGCTCATGATGTAAGTGCGCTCTTAATCCCCTTTACCTATTTCACCCACCCCCCACCCACCTCCACTCTGGTGACCATCAGTTTGTTTTCTACAGCTAAGAGTTTGGTTTTTTTGGTTTGTCTTTTTCTTTGTTCATTTGTTTTGTTTCTTAATTTCCATTTGAGTGCAATCATAGGCTATTTGTCTTTCTCTGCCTTTTTTTTTTTTTTAACAAAGCATTATAAATAAAGCACAAGTCTTCTTTGCACACCTCACACATCCTGGTCACTGGCCCCTTTCTGAATAATGAATTTGGCAAGTGCCTTCCAGAACTTTTAAAAATACGTTTACGCATTTTATAAAAACCAACAGAAAATATATAACACTGTTTTATGTGTTTTTAGTGGATAAGTGGTTTTTTTTTTCTATGTAGATCACTATGGAACTTTTAAAATACAACAACATGTTTACGGGACTTACTCCACATTGTTACATATAGCTAAATGTATATATACATTCCTTTTAAGTTCCTCTCTAATATTCCATTGTAAGGATGGACCACATTTATGTAACTATTTTTCAACAGATCGACATTTACATTATTTCTCAGTTTTTAAAGATTTATTTGAGAGAGAGAGAGTGCATTCAACGGGGGAGAGGCAGAGGGAGAGAATCCTGAGCAGAGTCCCCTCTGAATGCAGAGATCTTAATGGGGCTCGAAGCCACAACCCTAAGATCATGACCTGAGTGAAAACCAAGACTCAGACACTTAACTGAGCCACCCAACTGTCCCTAAATTATTTCTAAATTCTTTTTTTTTAAAGATTTTATTTATTTATATGACAGACAGAGATCACAAGTAGGCAGAGAGGCAGGCAGAGAGAGAGGAAGGGAAGCAGGCTCCCCACTGAGCAAGGAGTCCAATGCGGGGCTCGATCCCAGGACCCTGGGATCATGACCTGAGCCGAAGGCAGAGGCTTTAACCCACTGAGCCACCCAGGTGCCCTTATTTCTAAATTCTTAACATCACAAACAAAGCTGCCAGGAACATTCTTTTTTTTTTTTTTGCCAGGAACATTCTTATACCTACCTCCACGTACACCTGTGTATTTAAAAGAAAGAGGGGGGAAAAAAAAAAGCAAGCCCCAACATGGGGCTTACATGATATCACAACCCGGATATCAAGAGTCACATGTTACACCAACTGAGGCAGCCAGGTGCCCCTCTCCTGTGTATTTTTCACCTTCAGAATTACTCTTCATTTGCTCAATAGTGGAATGAGCACTGGATTAGGAATGGACTTCGGGCCAGTGGCCTGGTACCTCTGAATCCTAGGCTCTTCATCCTAGGCACAGTCTCTGCCCCTCGCCTGCCAGGATTCTCCCACCTTAACCACTTCACCTGCCTCCTCACTGAGCTCCTGTTTCTGGCGGGGTCTCTGGTTCCTCCCAACGGAGCCCTAACACCAGCTATCACGCCCTTAAAATTCTCCCCAGATGCAGAACTCAGCCCTGGGGAAGGCAGAGCCTGCAGGGGTGAGACTTGGGAGGCCCAGGGGGTGGTGAGACAGGCAGCAGCACTGAGAAGGGCCGCAGGGTACAGCACAGAATCACAACAACCTGGGAGTGACCTGCCTGGAGAACTCCCCACTGGCCATACACATACTCCCCATGAGATCTACTGGGCACAACTGCTCCCGCCCTCCTCACAGTCCTATATCGGGCTACTTCGGCACTTTGCACACTGAATTTTAGCCTGTTCTCTTCCTGCCTGTGTCCTCCTTGGCCTGTGAACTTATTGGAGGCTGGGAGTATGTCCCTCAAATGACCGAAATGGGTGTGGTTCAAGTAATAGATCCCAATCAGTGTTTGCTGAAAAACATGCTGCCCTTGGGCTTGGAGTTGGACCGGCAGAACAGAGCAGCCCTGGCAGGGAAGTCGAACACATGTGTCAGTCAGGGGCTCTGAAGCTGGCAAAGTATAACATAAGCCCAGGGAAAGTCAGACTCCAATCCTACAAGGTTTGGTATTTCAATTATCTACTGCTATTTCACAGGCTACTTCAAATCTTTTTTTTTTTTTCCCCTTTTTTCTTTTTTTTTTCCCTTCCTTTTTCCTTTTTTTTTTTTTTTTTTAACATTAAGCTCTTTGACCAACACGGGACTTGAACCCAAGACCCTGAGAGCAAGAGTCACATGCCCTACTGAGCACGCCAGGTGCCCAGCTACTGCAAATTCTAATGGCTGAAAACGATTTATTGTTTCTCACCATTCCAAGGGATGGGCAGATGCAGCTGTGCAGCTCTCCCACAGGATGTTTGCGGGGTCCCTTACGAACTCAACGGGGGGGGGGGGGGGGGGGGGGGACACCACCCGGTCTGCAATGTTCAAGACAGTGCCTGGGATGACTGGGGGCTGGTTGGGCCTTACTGTCCGGCAGGTTAGTTGGATTTTTTTCTCAGTAGCACCACTTCGTGATGGGAAGAGCAGCATGCTTTCTCTGGGACGGATGGGAAGGTGGTGTTAACCTTAAAAATAAAGCTGCCAATTATTTTACCGGTTTAAAAAAAAAATGTGCTTTGTTGTTGTTGTTGTTGTTTCTGGAATAGCAGAAAACTGCAACCTGGGAAAAACAAACTATGACAAAATCATAGGCAAGTCCACAGAACAAAGGAGAGAAATGCTCTTTTATAAGGGAAAGGAGTGCGGGGACGGGCTATTATGAACACCAAGTCCATTGGAGTAACTGGGAGTCCCAAATATAGCGGCTTTTCATTGGCTGAGCTGTGACTGTCTCTCATTGGCTGGGCTGTTGCTAAGGGAAGAGGAAAGCCAGAGAGCCGGGAGCGAGGTAGTATGCAGGTGCAGTCCATCTCTTCCTGTTGAGTTTGCAATTGAGCACAAGTAATTGGGCGGGAAAGCTCCCTGCCCCAGTCTCCTGATTCCATTTTAAACAAGATTTCCTCTAAGAAAATTTTTTAAAGGATGTATTTATTTATCTTGAGAGAGAGAGAAAGAGAGCACAAGTGGGAGGGGCAGAGGGAGAAGAAGAGAGAACCCTAAGCATCTGCATCCCATGATCCCTAGACCATGAGCAGAACCCAAAATAAGAGTCAGACACCCAATCAATTGCGCCACTCAGGCGTCTCACAAGATTTCCTTTTATTTTCACAGCGACTGTCTTTGGAGGCAATCTCCCATCATTGGAAAGAAAACTGGAATCTTTTCTTCCAGGTACCAGCCCTTATAGTCCCCTTTATGTAGGTCTTAGGTGGGGGACTGATGGAGGAGGACAGGTGACTGATGATGCCTATGAGAGAAGCTGAGAATTATAGGGAAAAATCCAGAATAGTCACTAACTGCCAAGGCTGTCAGAGAAGGGTGGATGAAAGGAACATAGAGGCAGGGGAATGGTAGGCAGGTCAGGGCTGAGGTTCGAGACTGAGCTCTTTGATGATGGAGGGGTCAGAACCCCCCTACATGTGTCACGGAGGTGAACTGGTGACACTCACGTCAGGATGAAATCCAAAATCTTATTTCAGTGGGGAGAGGGGAGGAGAGAAGCATTGTGACCCCCCACCCGCCGACCCTGCATTGTGACCTGCCTTGGAGACCACGGGTCTCACCCCTCCCCAACCCCCAGCAATGGCGCTGGTCCTCTCACCCCTGTAATTATTTCTGAGCCAACTCTTCCATTTAGGACAAGACAATTCCTTGAGTTTCAATTGCTTCCAGTCAAAGAATAAGAGTATCTGTCCAGTTTCTCCTAATAAATATTTGAACATCAGTTTGTTAATTTTTTTTACTCTCTGTGACAGAGATCAATTGCTATTTTACATTACACTCAACTTCTATTAGTTTAGGATTTACTTCCTAAGTGATACCACTAGCATTGGGCTTGAATAAAACATTTTACCCTCGACAAGCTCATTAAATTCTTGAAGGTGAGTGGACAAAAGGGAGGGAGAACCAGCCCTAGTTTTACAGTTTTGAGGGTATCCATTAAAATCCACTAGGGGACTATCAAGCTGGTTGGGGGTTAGGAAGTGCTAGATGATGAAAGCTAGAAACCACTGGAAGGACAATCCTGTTGGGCCTCAGGACACCAAAACTAGCCCTTTCCCAGGGCCAACCCCACCCCCAAGCTGGCTTCTGATACCCCTAAAATGTTCAAGGCTTGGCCTCAAACAGCTCACTGGCCCACATAGGACTCCCATTTCCCAATATGTTCTGCATCTTCCTAATTTCTGATAATTAAATCATACTTTTAGGGTCTCATTTTACTCTTGGAACTGACATTCAGCTCTGCTGAGGATGGTGAAGTTTTTTCATCTTTAAACAGGGGATTTTATGGGGCACCTGGGTGGCTCAGTAGGCTAAGTGTCTGTCTTCAGCTCAGGTCATGATCCCAGGGTCCTTGGATGGAATCCTGCATAGGGGCATCCATGCTCATCAGGGAGCCTGCTTCTCCCTCTGCCTACTGCTCCCACTGCTTGTGCTCTCTCTTTCTCTTACAAATAAATGAATAAAATCTTAAAAAACAACAACAAAAATAAACAAGGGATTTTATGAGAATTATTTTGTTCACCATCATTATGATTATAAATATCATGCTATCCCTGACCCCCCCACACCAAGGGCTACACCCTGCTTTTCAGACTCCCCTGCCACTCGGGGCACAACTCTTTGATGATGTGGCACTCTATATTGAGAACCCCTCTAGCTCAGAAGCCAACTGCCTCACCCACTTCTCTTTGACTCCAAACTCTGCCCCTGCTGCCTCAATTCCTCCCTTTTATTCCTGCAAGAACCTACATATCCATGTTCACCAAATGCTGTTTTGGGATTGAAAAGCCGAAGGAATTTCCATAAGAAGTGTTTAGATTTGAGAAATGTAGTTTGTGATCACATTATTTTCCTGCAAGACTTCAGACTTCCAGATCTCACTTTATAGGTAGGGTCTGATTTTAATCCTTCAGCTCAACACTCAGCTCTGTTGAGGATGGCAAAATTACATGCCCAAGGCCATGGGTAAAAGGGAAAGCTCAAAGTAACAAGATTGGACTCCTTCACTAAAAAGACACAAGCTCCCCCAGTTGGCCCTTCTCCCTCCCAACCACTCCGAATTTATAGCCCAAGAGCTCATGTTAAACACTGGTCACCAGTTACAGATTCCCTTTGCATTTACGGTCATTTTTCCTGTGGGTGTTTATGTCCTTTCTTTTGGGGGCCTCAGCTGCGCACAGCCCAATCAACCAGAAAGGTTATGATCATGTTTTATCTCAAAAGAAAAGGGCACAGGGACTTGGTTACTGACACCCCAAGTATCTCCTGGCCCATATGCAAATTTTCTCAGGTCATCCCCAGCTTCAGCTCTGCAAACCAAGGGTTAACTTTGAGGGGTATATTTATTTATTTATTTATTTATTTATTTATTTAATTTTTATTTTTTATAAACAAATTTTTATCCCCAGGGGTACATGTCTGTGAATCGCCAGGTTTACACACTTCACAGCACTAACCATAGCACATACCCTCCCCAACCCAATGTCCATTACCCCACCCCCCTTTCCCGACCCCCTCCCCCCCGCAACCCTCAGTTTGTTTTGTGAGATTAAGAGTCACTTATG
>PISX010014946.1:0-12362 GCA_004024625.1 Mellivora capensis | reverse complement strand
TGAGGGGTATATTTATGAAGCCACAGAATGTCCTTTGTGGCACAATTTCCCAAAGCAAGAGGTACCAACTGTAAGGGCCTATTTAGCCAGAGGGATTCCATCTTGGGTTAAACAGTGATTTTGTTGTTTATCCAGTAAAACTTAACTGACCCTGCCCCCCCTCAGGGACTTACTTAAAAGCAAGCTCGGGAAACCAGTCCCAGGTAACAAAGCCCAAATACAAGGGTGGGTCAGGCCAGGTGGAGGTATCCAATCAGTGGGGGCACATACTGTCTCCCTAGCTACCAAGGAGTGTGGGTCCCGCCTTTTGGGCACCAATTCTGACCAAGGTGATAGGCTAGTTCAAATATCTACTAAGGTAAATTGTAATTCAATTGGCCACCCGTGTGTGGCCTAGCATGACTGTGCAGCTTTCTCTGTGTGTTACAATTTCATTGGCCACCTGTGCATGGCCAGGCCCAACCACATGGTCTTTGCCCTTAAAAGCTAGTCTGTAAGGCAGAGAGAGGTTGCCCTCTCTGTAAGAGGGGCGGCCCCAAACGTTCGGTTTGATTCTCGATGCTTGATGCAAAATAACGCTTTGCTTGACCTTTGCTTTGTATCAGTCTCGCTCCTTTAATCACGGACCCATTATTGGGGGACCTTTCACCAACGTCCTTATAACCACATATTTCAGAGGGAAGGTTCTAGAAGAGTCCTGGAGAATCTGCTGCACTTGGATGGGGAAGTGGCTAAATTATTTTATGTTCCAGAATACCTAAGATCCCACTTTACGACTACTTGGAAAGCCAAGAGGGATAAACGCAGGACCGTGCTCATGGGGACCAGAACGTGAATCTTGGAAACACGGGAACATTTCCCTCTCTTTGGGTCTATCTTTCTCTCTCCACTTCCCTTTGCCTAGCTTTTCCTGCTCCTATTTCCACATAATGTCCACATGCCACCTATGTTTGCTTGTGTTCCCCCAGCAGCAGCCCTCAACCCAAGGATCCAAGTGCAAGTCATTTACTTGAGAGGCATCCCAGCAAATGCTGGTCAGGGAGTGGAAAGCGAGACAGGGAAAACAAGGGAAGGATGCATGCTTGGCCAGTTACCACTGTGATCTCAGTCCTACCAGAGAGCTCTGGACATGGTGTAGAACATGGGTCATGGGACGCCTGGGTGGCTCAGTTGGTTAAGCGGCTGCCTTCGGCTCAGGTCATGATCCCAGCATCCTGGGATCGAGTCCCACATCGGGCTCCTTGCTCGGCAGGGAGCCTGTTTCTCCCTCTGCCTCTGCCTGCCACTCTGTCTGCCTGTGCTGGTGCTCTCTCTCTCCCTCTCTCTCTGACAAATAAATTAATTAATTAATTTAAAAAAAAAAGAACATGGGTCAGAGTTAACCCACCCAAGGGGCGAGGGAGCGGCCATATTCCCCCCTTCAACTGTAATCAGTCCTTGGTGGAGGACTGCACCCTGGGCATTAACCCTCTGGGACTCCGGCAGCCAGATAGAAGCCCTCAGGTGGAAGGTGCCAGGTTCCAGGTGTTCAGGGCATTCATCAGGGGCTCTCACACGTGCAGATGCTGCAGCAATCATGGCTGCTCCCTTGCCCTGGCCAAATGCTCTGTGAATGTTCATCTCTAGTGCTTGCCTGTGGCCTGGGCTGAATTATGGCCTCCTAAACTTCATATGTGAAAGTCCTAGCCCCACCCCAGTTCTTTAGAAAGTGACTGAATTTGGGGGCCCCCGAGTGTCTCAGTCAGTTAAAGTGGCTGCCTTTAGCTCAGGTCATGATCCCGGGGTCCTGGGATGGAGCCCCACGTTGGGTTCCCTGCTCCATGAGGAGTCTGCTTCTCCCTCTGCCTACAGCTCTGACTGCTTGTGCTCTCTCTCTTTCTCTCTCTCTCTGCCAAATAAATAAATAAAATCTTTTAAAAAAGAAGAAAAAAGAAAGTGACTGTATTTGGAGAAGGGGTCTTGGAGGAGGGGATTAAGTTAAAATGAGGCTGTTTGGGTGAGCTCTAAACTGACTGGTGTCTTTGTAAGAGGAAATTTGGACGTACCCCAGGGATGTGCACACACGGAGAAATGATCATGTGAGGACACAGAGAGAAGATGGCCACCTGCAAGCCAGGGAGAGGGAGGCTGTGGGAGAAACCAACCCTCCCAACACCTTGGTCTTTGACTTCTAGCCTCCAGAACCATGAGAAGTTCCTTCCTTCCTCCCTTCCTTCCTTCCTTCCTTCCTTCTTCCCTCCCATGCTCCCTTTCTCTCTCCCTCTCTCTCTCTTTCTTTTTTAGAGAAGGAGAGAGAGAGAATCTTAATTAAGCAGGCTCCACGCCCAGCACAGTGCCTGACTCGGGGCTCAATCTCACAACCCTGAGATCATGGCTTGAGCCAAAATCGAGAATCAGACACTTAACTGACCGAGCCACCCAGTGCCCCGAGACATATCTTCCTGTTGTTTAAGCCGCTCAGCCTGTAGTGGTACTTCGTTAGGGTAGCCCAAGCAAACTAATCCATGCTTCCCCGTTTCTGTTTCTTCATCTGCAGAGTTGCGTCTGGTTGGCCCAGCTCATCTTTTCGAGCCAGGCCACCAGTCAGAAGCGATGGAGCCATCTTTGGGTGAGGTTTCCATCTCAGTCCAATCAGCCGTTGGGGGGGAAACAGGGCCACATGGCCAGCACTGTGAGTGAGGACCGATCTCTGAACAGGAAACATCGCTGGGGAAGGCACCTCAAATATGTCTGTACCTTGGCCTTCTGCAATGGTCTAAGTAGAGGTGGTCAGTCATCTGTGTGCTTGCTTTAATCTGGGGCATCTCCAACCACTGTGTCCTTGTCCCAGAAACAGATCATCCAAGGAAATAACCCAGAATGATGCTGAGCATCTAGACTCTGCTTCAGATAACCCACACCTCAGGCCACGTGTTGTCTGGCTTTTGGGCTGGAAGACCGTGATCGTGAAAGTCCCCAGCCCTGTCCACTGGGGCTGAATCATGCGTTGAGAGGCACAGCTCGCCTTGTCTGGAAACCAGCAGGATGTGAAGCTGACAGTTAATTAGATTAATTAGGAAACCATGCCTTAAAATGTAATGTTGTTTTCATGAGCTTTTAAAGCCTATCAAAATGTTTGCGGAGCTTCATGGCTGGTAATTAACAACCTTATAAAAATATACAAGGAAACAAGGAGATAGATGTCAGGAAGCTAATAAATGTGACAGCTGCCAGACACACAGAGCCTCGTTCTGGCCTTCTTATCTGCTAAGTTCGAATCCCAACTCTGCTTGAACTTTCCACGGCCTCAGACAAGTTCCTCACCCTCTCTGGTGTCATATGCTTCTCTAATGAGAAGCCTGGATGACTGCTAAGCCCCACACCGGCTACATTTCTTGGCCTTTCCCTTTCTTGTACCTCGGAGCACAGGCCTACAGGCTCCACTGGTCTGAAGGCAATTCAATCATGCAGGCCTAAGTGTCCAAACAATAGGTAGAGTTCCAGTATCTCAGGGAGATCGTCAGCATCCCTGTCCATGGAAAGGGACATACAAACCTTTTATAGCCGAGGTCCAACCCATCTTCTTTGGCAACAAGTTTTTCCTTTGTGAGATCTCTCCATCCTGGATCTCAGTCCCTGTGTTTTAGGGAGAGTTGGTTCCACCCTTGGCCCTGCAGGATGGGTCTTCCTCTCAGCTGTAGCACTCAGAGCATCTCAACCCCCTGACCACAGGGATTTGTCCTGGGATGGCAAACTGACCCAATCAGAGCCAACGAGGCACAACAGAGAGGTTCTCTGTTCAATTCCACTGGGATGGTTTATTTAGGCTTTGGATTGTTGACAGCCATCCTGGTGCATGTGAAGTGTGAACACCAATCCAGCATGGAGCGAAGCTGAGCCATATGATGGAAAGTGACCAAATAATAGTCCCATTGTTTGGGCCCCCAAGTTTAGCTATGGCTTAAATTTACCGTTGGACTTTTTGATTACATGAACCAAAAAGTTCCCTTTATTTGTTTTAAGCCATTTTTGAGGTATGTTTTCTATCGGTTGCAACCAGGAGTTCTAACAGTTATCTGGTGTGTTTGTGAATACTGGTGTGTGTGTGTGTGTGTGTGTGAGAGAGAGAGAGAGAGAGAGAGACAGGGAGAAACAAAGTCGGAAAAAAAATTTTTTTAGTGGAAGTACATGCAAGAATTTGCACATGTTGTTTCCTGTGTGTAAAATGTCATTTGTCCTCTTTTTCTCTTTGAGAATTCCTATTTGTCTTCTCAAAGCCCATCTCAGTGGCATTTCCTCTTTCTCAGCTCCAGAAGCAGGCAGTCATTTCTTCCTCTGTGCCCTTGTGGTGGGTTGCCAGGTGAAGTTTCTCCAAATACCTGTATTTGGGGGACCTTCCACAACTGGACTGGGATGGATCCATAAGGTTGCCACCTGTACCTGACTCAAATTGTCAGAAGGGACAGAAGGAAAGACCTTCAACAGTTGTTGACAAGATTCATTATATTACCCAATTCCCCCTTTGTAAGAAAATAAATTCCCAGAAAAAAGAAAAAGATAAATTCCCAGAAAAAAGTTGTCTTGAATAATTTGTAGTTTCACTTCTGGAAGATAATGATAGTTGTAGAATCCATTTCTTTCTTTCTTTCTTTCTTTCTTTCTTTCTTTCTTTTACCACTAGGGGATCCAAAATAAGTCCAATGTTCTTGTTGAGGTCACCAGTGACCTCCACGTTGCTAATCCAATGGTCAGTCCTCATTTTTCACCTTACTTATCCCATCAACAACATTAAACATGGATGACCCCTCTCTCTCTTTCTCTGTTTATTTGGCTTTCAGGACCATTTAAGCTCTTGGTTTCCCCTCCAATCTCACTGGCAACCTCTCAGGTTTTTTGTTGATTCTTCCTCCTTTCCTCAGCCTCTAAACATAGGGAGGTCATAGGGTCTGGTACTTTGTCATGTTCTCATCTTTGTGACACTACCTTCATTGGCAATCTCATCTAGCCTCAGGACTTTAAAGACCATCTCCCTGATTATGATTCCCAAATTTCTATCCGTAGCCTGGGCCTTTCTCCTGAATTTTGAATTTATATGTCCAACTGCCAATTTTACAAATCTTCTTAGACATCTGTATGGTCAACGTGGGCTGCCATAACTAGATACCACAGACTGGTGGCTTAAACAGCAGACATTTATTTTCTTACTTTCACGAAGGCTGAAGTCCAAGATCAAGGTGCCAGTGGGATTGGTTTCTGATGTGACCTCTCTTCCTGGCTTGTAGATAGTCACCTTCTCACTGGGTCCTCACATGGTGCTTCCCTTGTGTGCATGAGGATGGAGATCTCTGGGTGTCTCTTCCTCTTCTTACAAGGACACCAGTCTGTTGGATTAAAGCCCCATCCTTTTGACCTCACTTAACCTTAATTACTTCCTTGAAGTCCCTATCTCCAATACAGTCAACAATGAGGCTTAGGGCTTCAACATATGGATTTTAGGGGTGGCTGCCTGGCTTAATCAGTAGAGCATACAATTCTTGATCTCAGGGTCATGAGTTCAAGCCCCCTGTTGGGTGTAGAGCTTCTTAAAAGCAAAAACAAAACCATGTGGATTTTAAGGTGACATAATTTCAGGGGACATTACATCCAACAGGCATCTCAGACTAAACACATCCAAGACTAAGTTCCTCCCCAAACCTATTCTGCTCAGGGCCTTCCCCATCTCAGAAAATGAGCCCCCCCCCCTTTTGGTTACACAGGAGGACATCCTTGACTCCTTACTCTTTTTGTTTCATATCCTTCCTCCAACCCATTAGCAATTCCTATGGCCTCTATCTTTAAAATATAAAATACATCCTGTACCCAACCACTTGTCACCTCCTCACTGCTTCCACTTTATTCCAAACCACCATCATCTCTTGCCTGGATCATGATAATATTCTGAATGCTTTTCCTGCTTCTGCTCCCATCATCCTCCAGTCTATTTTACTCCCAGTCTCCAAAGATACTCCTTTCAAGCCATAAGACAGGTTGCGCCTTCCTCTGTTCCTGCAGCCGCACATCATGCTCAGTGTAAAAGCCAAAGTATGTATGTGGCCTACAAGGCCCCACATGGTCTGTCCTCTTGTTACCTCTTCGGCTTTTTCTCCTGTTGAGTGACTTGCCTTCATAAAAAGATGATGACTAGTGGTCAGGGGAGTGGGTGAGCTCACGCGGGGCAGGGGAATTAAATGAGAAGAGAAGATAAGGGAAGGGATGGGAAGGGGAAGGGAGAATGGGGAGGGGAGAGGAGAGGGCACAGGGAAGAGGTTGGGAAAAAAAAATAAAGGTGAGCTGAGAAGGGGCCGCTCAGGACTAGGACAGGAGCCAGCAGAGATGAGTCCACCAAAGCCCAGGAGAGAGATGTTCCAGAAGGAACAATCTCTTACTGAGGGCCCACAAAGCTGAACATCTCATCTTTAATTTCTCTTTTGTGTTGTTAAAAATTTTAAACCTTTTTAAATGATGACCAATTTGTCAGCAAAGCAGTTGGCAGCCAAGCCTGCTAAGAAGAAAAAATATTAACATCTTTCAACTGGTCGTTTTTTTTCCCCTTTTCAGCATAAGCAGACCAGAACCAGTATCCATTATTAATAGATGCATGTTTTATTAAAGGTATAAAGACCAAAGATTTGTAACTTTAATAAACTAGATTCTTATTTTAAATTCTCCAACATTATTATTTATTGATCAGCTGAGGGTGTTTCTTTTGCAATCGCCAATCTGCCAATTCCTGGAGGGGAGATAGAAGTGGTGGAATTAGGGGACCTAGCATTGATACCAACTCACTCAAGGGTGGGCAAAAAAACTCCCACAAAATGAGCAACCCCGGGACGCCTGGGTGGCTCAGTTGGTTAGACGACTGCCTTTGGCTGAGGTCATGATCCCGGAGACCTGGGATCGAGTCCCGCATCAGGCTCCCAGCTCCACGGGGAGTCTGCTTCTCCCTCTGACCTTCTCCTCGCTCATGCTCTCTCACTGCCTGTCTCTCAAATAAATAAATAAAATCTTTTTTAAAAAAATGAGCAACCCCTCTGTGCCGGGCCCTGGACCAGATATGGTGCATAGGGAGCAGGATGCCAAAGACGGGACCCTCCCCTAACTGGGCAGACAGAAAAATAAACAATATATGGATAATGCAATAATTCAGGTGTGTATGGGAAGTAGAGCTGGGTTAAAAGCTTTTCTCTGGAATTAGGAAGGTTTAAGTCTCAGGGCCACAACTTAACAGCTGTGTGATCTCGGGCATGATATTCCAGTCTGAGCCTCAGTTTCCTCATCTGTATAATGGGGATGGTACAGGATTATCATGAAGAGTAACAGCAATAATGATGCACACAGTTTGCTTGGCATGGTGCTCAGCACACAGTGATCCCTTCTCCGTTAAATGCTAGCTAAGGTTGTGGTGGTAGTGCATTGATTGGGCATTGATTTTTTTCTGGAGGGGAGGGGTTAGGAGAAGCTTTCACAGAGGAGGACAGCTGGTTCTTGAAGGATGACTAGAATTTCAAAAGGTTGCCAAGCAGAGGGGAGGGTTACTCCAGGCAGAGAAAACCACCAGGGAAGTGTGAGCTGTGTTTTCGGGAAGCTAAGAGCTTGGTGGGGCTGGAGAGTATGGTAGCTGGAGAGGACTGGGGCAAGTGGCTGCAAAGGAGGGTCTAAAATGGTACAGAGGACCTTACAGGAGAAGGGATCCAGGTTTGCCTTAAAGGTTATGGGAGCCTTGCAGGTGTTTTTTTGTTTTTGTTTTTGTTTTTTAATTAAGGCAAAAGACAAATCAGGCTCCCAGCTCCACAAAAAAAACAAAATTTACCATCTTAGGGGTTCCTGGCTGGGTCAGTCAGTACAGGATGGATCTCGGGGTCAGAAGTTCAAGCCCCCTGTTGGGTATAGAGTTGACTTAAAATCTTTAAAAAAAGGTTACCATCTTAACCATCTTTTTAAAAGATTTTATTTTTTAAGTAGTCTCTGTACTCAACATGGGGCTCAAACTCATAACCTTGAGATCAAGAATTGCATGTTCTACCCACTGAGTCAGCCACGTGCCCCCACCTTAACCATTTTTAACTGTACAGTTCAGTGGTATTAACTATATTCATATTGTTGTGCAAAAGATCTCTAAACCTTTCATTTTACAAAAGAGAAACTCTGTATCTATCAGACAACAGCTCTCCACTTTGCCCTTCCCTGAACCCTGGGCAACCAGCATTCTACTCTGTTTCTGTGAGTGTGACTACTTTAGATACCTCATGAAGAGAAAGCATATAGTCTTGTCCTTTTGTCACTGGCTTATTTTACTTAGCAGAATGTCCTCTAGCTTCGGGGAACCTGGGTGGCTCAGTCAGTTAAATGTCTGACTCTTGATTTCGGCTCAGGTCATGATCTCAGGGTTGTGAGATCGAGCCCTGTGTGGAACCCCATGTCAGGTTCTCGGGCTTGGCGCTCAGCACAGAATCTTCTTCTGCCTCTCACTGCTCCCCTCTTCTACCCTCCCCCTTCCCCAACCCCTGCTCTCTCTAAAATGAATGAGTGAATGAACAAATGAATGAATTTAAAAAAAAGAGAATGTCATTAGCTTCATCCATGCTGTATCATGCAGCAGGATGTCCTTCCTTTTTAAGACTGAATAATATTCCATCGTTTGTGTATACCACATTTTCTTTATCCATTTATACCTTGAAGAATTTTAAGCAAGAATGTGACCCAGTTTGATCTGTGGTTTAGAACAATCGCTGGGGGAGGTGAGGGGTAGTGTGTTTCTAGAAAAGTGGAGGTAGGGCGCCTGGGTGGCTCAAGTCAGTTAAGCATCTGCCTTCGGCTCAGGTCATGGTTTCAGGGTCCCGCATCAGGTTCCCTGCTCAGCGGAAAGCCTGCTTCTCCCTCTCCCTCTGCTATTCCCCCTGCTTATGCGCTCTCTCTCTCTGTCAAATAAATGAAATCTTAAAAAAAAAAAAAAAAAAGAGGGTGCCTGAGTGGCTCAGTGGGTTAAAGCCTCTGCCTTCAGCTCAGGTCATGATCCCAGGGTCCTGGGATCCAGTCCCACATCGGGATCCCTGCTCGGCAGGGAGCCTGCCTCTCTGCCTATTTGTGATCTCTGTCTGTGAAATAAATAAATAGAATATTTAAAAAAAAAAAAAAAGAATGAAGTGGAGGGGACAAAGTGGCAGCAGGGAGCCCAGGAAGGAGCTAGTGCAGTTGTCCAGGCAAGACGATGGTGACTTGGCCTCAGACGTGGCAGGGGGCTTGGATTCCAGAGACAATCTCGAAGTGGAATTGGCAGGATTTGATAATGGTAAAAGATATTTGTCCTAACTTTAGAAATCCAGAGGTGCCTCAGGTCTTTCCAGCCCCATTCACCCCTGGAAAGAGGAGGAAAAGAGGGGGCCTGGCTGACTTCCTTTATCCTAGCTGGCTACATGGGCAGGTGAGGGAACATAGCCCCAAGGGGAGAGAACATTGGCCTTCTGGACCCTGTACCACCTGTGGCTCACTGTGAGATCTTTGATAAGCCAGGGCCCCTCTCTGGTCCTCAGTTTCCCCACATGTAAAGGGAAGCAGTTAGTAAGGCAGTAATGCTCCTGTAAATGATGATGGTGGTCGTGGTGGTAGCCAGCAACTCTGTCTGAGAACTTACAGATCATTCCTGGGAATCTCTAGGAGAGCTTTAAGTGATTAGATGGGGGCGCCTGGCTGCCTCAGTCGGCAGAGCATAAGAATCTTGATCTTGGGGTTGTAAATTCAAGCCCCACATTGGATGTAGAGTTTGCTTAAAAATAAAATCTTTTCTTAAAAGATTTTATGTATTTATTTGTCAGAGAGAGAGTAAAAGAGAGAGAGAGCGAGCGCACAAGCAGGGGGAGCGGGAGAGGGACAAGCAAGCTCCCCTCTAAGCAAAGAGCCCAGATCCTGGGATCATGACCTGAGCCGAAGGCAGGCGCTTAACCAACTAAGCCACCCAGGTGCCCCCAAAATAAAATCTTTAAAAAATAATAAATAAATAATAAAATATCAGATTCCTGGATCCGCCCTGGACCTGCTGGGACAGAGCCTCTAGTGTGGACCCAGGCGTCATTTGCTAAGACACTCCCAGGGCTAAAGGTGAGGCTGGAAACTGAGGGTTCTCTGGGGACAGACATGCCTTAATCTGACCTGAGAGAGAGCGGAGCCTGACTCCCCCCCACCGCCCTGAGCACTGACTTTCCTTGGATCCAGGGGTGGGTGACCCTTTAGGGGACAATCCCAAAGGGGTGTCCGGGTCATTCCCACCCCTCCCCCCAGCCCCCAGAGGAAGTAGCCTTCAACCTCCCAACTCCCTAGTCCTCCAGAGAAGGTCCCTGCAGGATGTGAGGAAATATAAATGACCAGTGATCCCAAGAAAAGACACTCAACCTCTCTAGTAGTCCAGGAAATCAATAAGAAGATGCCCTGGAAGGTTCTCAAGAGGAAAGGAATGTGGTCAGATAATTTTCTAATCAAACTCACCCCTGCTCCTCTTGGAACTTGAATGCACTCGAGTACTCTCAACATCTAAATTATTCCCCTTTTTGGGGGGAGGGGAGTACATACTATCAGGACAAATATCTTGGCATCTGATTATTTTTAAAAAGGACAACATACCATCAAACTAGATACCAATAACCAGCTATCACTAGCATAATCACTTTTTAAAATTTTAATCTAAAAAAGAGCTCAAAACCACTGCTCTCTGCATTGAGGATGAATCTAACAGATACAGCAGATGAGCAAAGGGAGCCACACACACACACACACACACACACACACACACACACGATACCAGGTAATTGCATATATATGAAAGTTTCAAGAACACACAAAGCCAATCTCTGGTGACAGAAGTCAGGATAATGGTTCTCTTCAAGTTAGTGACTGCAAAGGAACATTCAGGGGGGCTGGAAATATCCTGTGTCTTGATTTTTGTGGGGATTACGTGGGTGTACCCAAAGTAACATTTTGTGGGGATTACGTGGGTGTACCCAAAGTAACATTTTGTGGGGATTACGTGGGTGTACCCAAAGTAACAATTCTACCAAGTGATACATTTATAATGTATGTACTTTACTGTGTACAGCTCATTCCTTAATAAAAATGTTTTGAAGAGTTAGATTTATTATGTCTTTCTGGTTATCCATATCTTTCACTAAAATGTGGACGGTGACTCAACACTGACTGTCTACAGCTTACACAGCCACTCATGCAAGGCAAGTGGCAGAAGCAAAGGTAGATTAGGATTTGGCTTTGTACCCAAAGGAGCTGGCATGTGGCTCTGGACTTAGAACAAGGATCACAGCTGGAGGGGGCTACCCAGGGCCAATCATGTTTGATGCCACTGAGATCCCTGCTCCCCCACACACACCCCACAAGAGCCAAGGCCAGGCCTGGACAGCCCACTCCATCAGGCAATTGGCTCAGTCAGAAGGCAGCCAGACACAAGAGGCCAGGATGGGCAGGGTCCCTGTGGGATGGGAATAAATGAAGCATTAGTTAGCAGATGCCCTGGCCACAGGGTTCTGTCTGGATCAAAGATAAGAATGGAGCTGGCCCATGGGGCAACGGGGAGGCCGGAGTCAGCAGGAAGGACCATTAGAAAGGACATCAGGGGGTGCCTGGGTGACTCAGTCGGTTATGTGTCTGACTCTTGATTTCAGATCAAGTCAGGATCTCAAGGTCATAAGATCAAGACATATGTTGAGCTCCAAGCTGGATGTGGAGCCTGCTTGGGATTCTCTCTCTCTCTCTGCTCCCACCCTCACTTAATCTTTCTCAAAAAAAAAAAAAAAAAAGAAAGAAAGAAAGAAAAGAAAAGAAAAAAAGATGGACATCAGGTCGTTTGGAGAACACTCATAGTTAATAGGATTCTCATCTCCTAGTAGTACTACATGCCAGGAGGCCTGGGCTTACAGTGGGGGTAGGAGGCTGGATGAAAGATGTTCAACCAGCCTAGGCAGAAACCAGAGATACCCAGTTCCTGCTCAAGATTACACAGCAAGTTAGTAACTGATCCAGGCCAAGACCTCACACATTCTATATTATATGGGTTTCTTCCCACCACTCCAGTAACACCCCAAGACCCCAGGATTATTTCTATTTCCCCCTCTGGATACTCGACATTCTATATACCCTTTTCAGCTGAAAGAAAGGAAAAGAAAAAAGAAAAGAAAAGACGGGACGCCTGGGTGGTTCAGTTGGTTGGACGACTGCCTTCGGCTCAGGTCATGATCCCGGAGACCCGGGATCGAGTCCCGCATCGGGCTCCCAGCTCCACGGGGAGTCTGCTTCTCCCTCTGACCTTCTCCTCGCTCATGCTCTCTCACTGCCTCTCTCTCAAA
>PISX010014945.1:0-51313 GCA_004024625.1 Mellivora capensis | reverse complement strand
CATGACATGTTGATTCCATCCTTCACCTCTCAATCATTCTTCAACTCTCCATAGCCTAGATTCTTATCCCAACCACGCCACTGAAAAATGTTTTTTTCAAGGTTACCCACAACTTCCAAGTTGCCAAAGCCAATGGCTTATTCTCTTGGCACTGGCCAAAAAGATGGACAGAAGAGCATATTTAGAAGTTAAAATCATGAGACCTGCCTGGTAGCTGTTGCGATGTGGAAGACAAGTGTGTGAAGACAAGGGTGCCAACCTGATGTCTTGGTTTGAATGCATGGTGGTGGCATGTAGAGAAAAGCACTTATAGAAGAACAAGTTTGGGAGATGCAAAGGTGATGACATCACTTTGGGATTGGAATTTAAGACACCTAGACTTCTAAAGGGAGTTGGACCATTCAGGTGTGACACCCAGTTAGAGATATAACATGGAAGGGGGGGGCTAAGAAGAAGGGACCAGGAGAGAAGGGGACCTGCCCCCTCTCCAGGTCTGCTCCCCTAGGGATAAAATGAGGGGCTTGGATTCGGACCTTCCATTTAATTCAGCATATATTTATTGGTTCTTGCTATTCATTAGGCCCTGCATGTAACAGAAATTAATCAGAGCCCTTGCTTATAAGTAGCTCACATTTGGCATGCAGGCAGGAAAGGCCAGGAGGAAAGATGGGGAAAAAAGGCACTAGCAGAGTCCATAGAGAACTCAGGAAGAAAGGATTTTTTTCTGAAACCAGAGGGTTTCCTGGAGTGAGTGGCTATTGAGTTAGGCTTTGAGGGGTTGATAAAATCCTAATGGAGAGACTGCATACCTCCCTCCCAGAGACAGCAATGACCACTCTTTTCTGAGCCCCCATCCCCAGCTCTGTGGTAATGTGAAGATAATAGTGTCGGCAGTAAGGACTAGAGGAAGTAACACATGTGGACACCTCCCTCAGGGCCTGGTACATGATAGATGCTCGATAATACTTTACTTTCCATCCATACCCTTCCTTTCCTTTCCTTCCTCCCCAACCTTTTACTTCTGGGCCTGGGGCTTGGCCAGATGCCCCACCCCATGGTGAGGAGAGTAGAGAAATCCACTGGATTTCTCCAAATGGGACCATTGGAGAGTGCCTAGTAAATAGACTGTGTATAGAAGTTGGGGGCCATGGAGAATTTTTGATTAGGGGAGTGCTAGCTAGGAGGCCAGGGCAGGAAAATGGGATCACTGGGAGCTGGATGTAGGGGGTAAAATTTTAGAGGACAAGGACCATGGACCATGTGGAGGAGGCAGGGCCTTTTTCCAGGAGCTTGCTGGTTCCTAGGGAACCATTTCTAAACTTGGGGAAGTGGTTTTGTGGGTCCAGAAGGACCTAAGCCGGGTGTGTTGGGTAGGAGAACAAACCGGGGACAGAGTTCCCAGGCAGTTAACCCAGTCGAGCTCCTCAGGTGCGTGTCTACAGCCCGTACCAGGACTACTATGAGGTGGTACACCCCAACGCGCATGAAGCCACATATATCCGCAGCTACTATGGACCGCCCTATGCAGGTAAGTATCCCGCCCGGTCCGCCCCCTGCCCCATTCCAATGCCAAGCCCCACTCTTGTAGTGACCACGGATTTTCCCAGGCAGGACCCTCCACTGGGCCCTCCCCAACCGGAAATTCGAAATTTCCCGTGGACCAGGGGCCCCCACACTCCATAGATCTGACCTTTCCTCTCAAGGCCGGCCCTTTTTCAAGGGCTATCCTGTAATACCCGTTTCTGAGCTCGTCGCGACCCCTGGTGGCTAAACGTGGAAACGACCGCTTCCTGCCTGCAGGGCTGCCGGTTGGGAAAGCCCACCCTCTGGTGTGTCAAGGAGGTTCTTAAAGATCCCGGAGTTTCCTCGCTGTTGCACCCTAGACTCGCAGCCTCAGAATGTCCATAGCAGATTTAAGGCTTGTAAGCCTTGGGGAAAGAGCGCAAGTCCTTTCCGAATCAAGGCCTCGGTTTCTCCAACTGAGGTGTAGGAGAGTGGGCTTAGCCCCTTGTCCTGGGTTGGGCTTGAGTCTAGGGGAGAAGAGGGACAAAGATCTCTCTGCTCCTAAGTCCCCAGCCCTCACGGCTCTCTCCACAGGCCCCGGCGTGACGCACGTGGTAGTGCGGGAGGATCCCTGCTACAGTGCTGGCGCTCCACTGGCCATGGGCATGCTTGCCGGGGCTGCCACAGGTGCAGCCCTCGGCTCGCTCATGTGGTCGCCCTGCTGGTTCTGACCCCTGGGACTCGGAGTGTGGACCCTGCGCATAGACCAACAAACCCCTGTTCTTCCTTGACCCCACCCACCGCTACTCTAAGCTCTGCCATACTTTGGCTCCTTCCTCTCCATTAGCGGCTTCTGGACTTGGATCATCTATCCCACTCCCCAACACTATATTGGAAGAAGCTATCATCCTAGGCGCAAACATAGCTCAAAATCCTTGTATCTCCTGCCAGACACCCCAGAATTTTGTTATAGACATATATGGACAGGTTTCCTGCAAATACACCAGGACACAGAAAACAGCTCATGTGACTTCAAGGTCCCACGTGCTGGAGACGCATGAGTCAGGTTCTTTCCTCCAGCTGCTCCAGGGTTTGTAGGAAAAACAGAAGTAAATAAACACTTGACAAGGCACACTTATCCATCCTTTGGCCCATGAAGGTAAAAGCAGACAAAGGTAGGCTAGGAGTAGGGTTGTTGGCAAGAGTGCAGAGCAGTAAATATCACGGCATGTCCAAGGACTTGAGTTCATTTAGGCTGGGGTGAGGACTGGAATCAGATCATGATGGCCCTCCAGGCTAAAGAGCTTGTTGGATAAAGGTGAGATGTAATCTCTTTGAAGGGAAGTTTCATGATTGTGCCTATAATGAATATATTGCCTGTTTTGCTAATATTGACACATACTCAAATCCAAAACACTTTCTGAAGTTAGCCCCATCCTTTCCATTACCAGCTTCCTGGGTCCCTTGTTCTTTCAGTGCTCAGAAAACATCTATTCCCTATGTTAGGCTGCCTGAGGCAGCAATTGAGCCGAAGCTGGGGTCTCCTTGCTTGGAGGCAGATGAACTCTGTTTGGAACCTCCAGCCCTAGGATGGTGCCTCCATCAGGAAATGCATTCCTGGTTCCCAGGAACTTGGACCTGTCTCCATTAACTGTGGCTGTCAACCATCTCAGGCTTTGTCTTTTCCTTCACTCTGGGGGAGATGGCAGTGTTCACCTCTTGGGCCTGATCCACTGGGAAGCCCCACACGGGCCTTCCTGTCAGGTGGCCCAGCAGTCTCTCCATTTGGCTTGCTTCCAATTTCTTTTCCCATTCTGTACTAATAGAAGTGCTAACATTCCTGGCCAGTAGCCAGAGTAGCCTGCTAAAGTTCCCTTGTAAACAGGGGCTCCAATGGCCCTGCTGCAGAGACTAATAAAGATGTGATTGGCTCTAGCCCTGGCTCTGGCTTTTTTATCTATAAACCACATCTGGCCCCGCCCTAGGGGCCTTGTTCCCCCTGGGACATCTCAGTGACTCAGCACCTACTAGTGCCTTCTTTGGTGTACTGGGAAAAATGTGTAGATTCTGCGAGCAAGTAGAACTGGTGCAGCATGTTAACTGAGCATTTTGGGGGCAACTCACTTAACCTTTCTGGATCTTGCTTTTCTCACCCATAGATAAGGTGGTAGGTTGAAGGTGGCCATCCCCAAGGGCTCAAAGGGAGAGGCTGTATCCGGGTCTCTGCCATCTGATCTGTTGGGTGATCCAGGTTTTGCCCTGTCTGCTGAGAGTCTGGGTGTAGGGGTCTTTTCCAGTAGGTTCCCATCCTCCTAGAGGTGGACCAATGAGTTAGTCTCATAGAAAGCAGGTGTCTAGGGAAGGAAACACAACCATCTTGCATCAGGCCTTTTAAGGCTGCAAGTAACAGAAACCCCTTGCTCAAACTGATTTAAGCCAAAAAAAGGGAAAGCACGGAGTTATATAACTGAGAAGTCCAGAAACTGTTTGATGCAGGGATTCAAACAGTGCCCCTTAGACTTTGTTTTCATCTTTACAGCCACAGGGCTGGCTCATTCAAAGGCTCCAGTGACATTCAGCAGCTCCAGATTAATGCCCTTCTGGGGTCAAGTCTAGCCAAGAGAGCTCTTCTTCCTCCAACAGTATGAACAAAAGTCCTAGGACTGAAGGACCTTAGCCCAAATTGGGTCCTGTGGTCATCCATAAGCTATGGTGATCTGGAAAAGACAGCCTAAAACAACAGGGCTTAGAACAGTGGTGGAGTGGTGTCCCAAAGTAAGTTTGGGGCATTATTGCCAGAAGTAGGATGAATAGATAAGAACTAAGTGGCAAAAACATAGGGTGTCTGCTCCAGCCATATCCCCAGAGATGCCAATTTATTATTTTTTTAAAGATTATTTATTTATTTATTTATTTGACAGGGATCACAAGTAGGCAGAGAGGCAGGCAGAGACAGAGGGAGAAGCAGGGTCCCTGCTGAGCAGAGAGCCCGATGCGGGGCTTGATCCCAGGACCCTGGGATCATGACCTGAGCTGAAGGCAGAGGCTTTAACCCACTGAGCCACCCAGGTGCTCAGAGACGCCAATTTAAAGGGAGGCATTAACACCAATGATTCAATGAGGTAAGGTAAGTGAGGAACATGGCAGAGTGGGAGCTCTGAGGAGAGGTATCCAACTCTGCCAAGGAAATGGGAAAGCTCTGGGACAGGAAGTAGAAACTTAGGATGAGCCTTGAAGGATGAGTAAGAGTTTGCCAAGCAGGGAAGGGAGGGAGAGTTTTCCACACCGAAAGAACACATGGAAAAATGGCATAAGCAATGGCCTTAGAAGACATTGCTCTTGAGAACACTGTGAAGTTCAGTCAGTCTGATGTACAGATTGCAGGGTGAGGAGGGATGGTAGATGAGGCCCTATTATAGAGAATCTCCCACAGCTGGGTTAAGGGCTCTTTGTTCCCGTATAGCCTCAGGGCTACCATTTATCATAATCCTGATGATGCCCTGATTCTTTCCACCCACCCCACTGAACAGGGCAAGACAAACACAAATGGATGCTTCAGGTGCAGTTTGCTTCGGTATCTCTCCACCAACAGGATGATAGCATGATTTTTTAATCTTCTAGCTATTCAGTAGACAATTATTAAATCATTCACACATACATTAAGACAAACATTCTCAGAAAACACAGCCTGACCTAGAAGTGGCTTATGGACCACATCTGGCTCACATATTCTTTTGTTTGGTCAATACAGTGTATTTGAGAAGTTTGGAATTAAAATGTGATACCACTACATACCTACCTAAATGGCTACAGGTGAAAAAGATAGACAACAGTAAGTACTGCTGTAGAGCAAATCAAAATCTCACATGAGTGTAAATTGGCACACCTGCTTTAGAAACTATTCGGTAGAGACAAATATATGCATACTTTATAATCCATGGATTATACTCCTCAGGTACACCAAACAGAAATGTGTACATGTTTACCAAAAAATAATAGGTGCAAAAGCATAAAAGCAGTGGAAAAAACTCAAATTCTAGAATAGGTGGATCTATGATATGTTCTATTTACAAATTGGAATATTTAATGAGAATTAATTACCCATAAGTACATGCAAAATTGGGAGTGAATCCAAAAAATAGAATAAGGAGAGTGGAAGGGAGGTGGGAAAATAGAGTTATACTGTGGCAAGCTTTCTGTATTTTATATGAAGTAGTACAATATTAAGTGTATGCTGATAAGTCAAAGATGCACACTGGAAAAAACAAGTGTTGGTGAGAATGTGGAAAAAAAGGAACCTTCATGCACTGCTGGTGGGAATGCAAACTAGTGCAGCCACAGTGGAAAACGGTATGGAATTTCCTCAAAAAGTTAAAAATAGAACTACCCTATGATCCAGTAATCACACTACTGGCTATTACCCAAATACAAAACACTAATTCAAAGGGATACAGGTACCCCCATGTTTGTTGCAGCATTATTTACAATAGCCAAACTATGGGAGCAGCCCAAGTGTCCAATGGTAGACAAATGGATATAGAAGATGTGTCATATATATGCAATGGAATATTACTCAGCCATAAAAAGGGAAATGTTGCCATTTGCAATGACATGGATGGATCTAGAGAGTATAATGCTAAGAGAAATAAGTTAGTCAGAGAAAGGCAAATACCATAGGATTTCACTCATATGTGGAATTTAAGAAACCAAACAAAGGAAAAAAGAGACAAACTGAAAGCCAGACTCGTAACTATAGAGATCAAACTGATGGTTATCAGAGGAGAGGTGGGTGGGGTGATGGGTGAAATAAATGATGGGGACTAAAGAGTATGCTTATCATGATGAGCACTGAGTAATGTACTGAATTGTTGAATCACTGTATTATACAGCTGAAACTAATATAACACTGTATGTTAATGATACTGAAATCAAAATTAAAAACTTAATAAAAAAAGATGCACATTGGAATCCTATAGCAACCACTGAAAATATAATGCAAGGAGGGTAAGAAAAAATGCCAGTAGAGGAATTTAAAAATAGATCCAGCGAATAGATAACAAATAGCAAAATGGCAGACCTAAATTCAAACATATTAATAATTACATTAAATATAAGTGGACAAGATATACATTAAGGGGTACCTTCATGGCTCAGTCAGTTAAGTGTCTGCCTTTGGCTCAGGTCGTGGTAGGAGGTAACTTATAGATGTAACAACAAAAAAAACTGGTAGAAGGAAACAATACAGACTGCACAGAGATAAATGAAAGGGTATAGAAAATAAAATAGAGAAATACAATGAAATCAAAAGTTTATTCTTTGAGGTCAACAAAATTGACCGTTAGCTAAGGGAAAAAAAATAACTCATGAAAAAAAGAGGAAAGACTCAAATTACTAAACTCAGAAATGAAACTGGGGACATCACTAACAAATATACAGAAATAAAAATAATTATAAAAGAATACAATGAATAATTGTATACAAAAAAATTGGATGACCAAGAGAAAATTGGCAAATTCCACACAGACTATCCAATAATTCATAAAGAAAAAGAAAATTTGACTAGATCTATGATGTAAGTATATCAAATAAGTGATAAAAAAAAAAAACTCCCAATAAAGAAAAGCCCAGAACTAGATGGCTTCAGTGGTGAATTCTACCAAACATTTAAAGAATCGTTTAACTCGGGCGCCTGGGTGGCTCAGTGGGTTAAGCCACTGCCTTGGGCTCAGGTCTTGATCTCGGGGTCCTGGGATAGAGTCCCGCATCGGGCTCTCTTCTCAGCAGGGAGCCTGCTTCCCTCTCTCTCTCTCTCTGCCTGCCTCTCTGTCTACTGTGATCTCTGTCAAATAAATAAATAAAATCTTAAAAAAAAAAAAAAGAATCGTTTAACTCAAAATGGATAAGGACCTAAATGTTAGACCCAAAACCATAAAAATTCTAAAAGAGACTGTAGGCAGTAATTTCTCTGACATTGACCACTGCAACATGTTTCTAGATAGGTTTCCTGAGGCAAGGGAAACAAAAGAAAAATAAACTATTGGGACTATATTAACATAAAATGCTTCTGTACAACAAAGGAAACAATCAACAACACCAAAAGACAACCTACTGAATGGGAAAAGACATTTGCAAATGACATCCAATAAAGGATTAGTATCCAAAATATGTAAAGTACTTATAAAACTCAACACTAAAAAACTCCAAATAATCCAGTTAAAAATGGGCAGAAGAAAGGAACAGATATCTCCCCAAAGAAGACACATAGATGGCCAAAAGAAATGTGAAAAACTGCTCAACACCACTAGTCATCAGGGAAATGCAAATCAAAACCACAATGAGATATCACCTCACACCTATTAGAATGGCTAAAATCAAAAACACAAAAAAGTGTTGGTGAGGATGTGGAGAAAAAGGAACACTCGTGCACTGCTGGTGGGAATGCAAACTGGTGCAGCCACTGTGCAAAACAGTAAGGCACTTTCTCAAAAAGTTAAAAACAGAACTACCCTACAATCCAATAATCACACCACTGGCTATTTACCCAAAGAATACAAAAGCATCAATTCAAAGGGATACAGGTACCCTTATGTTTATTGCAGCATTATTTACAACAGCCAAACTATGGAAGCAGCCTAAGTGTCCAGTGATTGTTAAAAAAAGATGTGGTACACATACACAATGGAGTATTACTCAGTCATAAAAAAATAATGAAATGTTGCCACTTGCAATGACATGGATGGATCTAGAGAGTATAATGCTAACTGAAATAAGTCAATCAGAGGGGCGCCTGGGTGGCTCAGTTGGTTGAGCATCTCACTCTTGGTTTTGGCTCAGGTTGGGATCTTGGGGTAGTGGGATCAGGCCCTTCATCATCTCCATGCCGGGCGTAGAGTTTGCTTGGTAATCTCTCCCTCGCCTTCTGCCCCTCCCCCACTCACTCTCTCAAATAAATTAATAAATATCCTTTTACTTATTTTTTTTAAAGATTTTATTTATTTATTTGAGAGAGAGGCAGTGAGAGAGCATGAGCGAGGAGAAGGTCAGAGGGAGAAGCAGACTCCCTGTGGAGCTGGGAGCCCGATGCGGGACTCGATCCGCGGTCTCCGGGATCATGACCTGAGCCGAAGGCAGTCGTCCAACCAACTGAGCCACCCAGGCGTCCCAATAAATATCCTTTTAAAGAAGTCAGAGAAAGACAAATACCATAGGATTTCACTCATATGTGGAATTTAATGAAACAAAGAAAAAAAGAGACAAACCAGAAACAGACTCCTAACTATAAAGAACAAAGTGAGGTTACCCTTAAGATCAGAAAGAAGACAGAATGTCCACTTTTGTCACTTGTATTCAATATAGCACTGGGAGTTGTAACCAGAGGAATTAGGCTAGAAAAAGAAATAAAGGGCATCCAAATTGGAATAGAATAAATCATCTCTGTTTACAGATGACATGATCTCACACATCTGACCCTGAACAACACAGGTTTGAACTGCATGGGTCCACTTACATGCAGATTTTTTTCAAATAAATACAGTATAGTACTGTAAATATATGTTCTCTTCCTTATGATTTTAACATTTTCTTTTCTCTAGCTTACTTTATTGTAAGACTACAACATATAATACAAAACAACATCCAAAATATATGTTAATTGGCTGTTTATGTTATTGGTATGGCTTCTGGTCAGCAGTATTCATAGTTAAGTTTTTGGGGACTCAAAAGTTGTATGTAGACTTGTTTTAATTCCAGTTTCATTAACATAGTGTTCTATTGGTTTCAGGTCTACAACAGAGTGATTCAATAATTTCGTACACCACCCAGTGCTCATCACCACAACGGCACTCCTTAATCCCTATCACCTGTTTCACCCACTACCCCAACCACCTCCCCTTTGGTAACCATCAGTTTGTTCTCTATAGTTAAGAGCCTGTTTTGTTTTTTTGTTTGTTTTGTTTCTTAAATTCCACATATAAGTGAAATCGTATGGCATTTGTCTTTCTCTAATTTCACTTAGCATTTTATTCTCTAGTTCCATCCATTTGTTGGAAATGGCAAGATTTCATTCTTTTTACGGCTGAGTAATATCCTACTGTGTGTGGATACACACACACACACACACACATATACATCATATATATCATATCATACATATCACTTTTTTAAATAAAGATTTTATTTATTTGACAGAGATCACAAGTAGACAGAGAGGCAGGCAGAGAGAGAGACGGAGGCAGGCTCCCTGTTGAGCAGAGACCCCGATTCGGGGCACAATCCCAGGACCCTGGGATCATGACCTCAGCCAAAGGCAGTGGCTTTAGCCCACTGAGCCACACAGGTGCCCCTACATATCACTTCTTTATCCATTCATCTATTAATGGACACTTAGGCTGCTTCCATAGTTTGGCTCTTGTAAATAATGCTGCAATAAATAATAAAAATAATAATATATATAAAAATAATAATAAAAAATAATGCTGCTATAAACACAGTGGTACCTGTATCCTTTGAATTAGTGTTTTTGTATTCTTTGGGTAACTAGCCAGTAGTGTGATTACTGGATCATAGGGTAGTTCTACTTTTAACTTTTTGAGGAAACTCCATACTGTCTTCCACAGTAGCTGCATCAGTTTGCATTCCCACCAACAATGCACAAGGGTTCCTTTTTCTCCACATCCTTGCCAACATTTGTTTCTTAAATGCAGATTTTTGACTGCAGAGGAGTCAATGCCCCTAAACCTTGCATTGTTCAAGGGTCAACTGTATGTTAAAACCCTAAATATTCCACAAAAAAATTGTTAGAGCTAATAAAACAAATTTAGCAAAGTTGCAGGATACAAAATCAACATAAAAATCAGTTGCATTTCACACACTAGCACTGAACAATCAAAAAAGGAAATTAAGAAAAAGATTCCACTTAAAATAGCAACAAAAGGAATAAAATACTTAGGAATAAACCTAATTACCAACGACGTGAAAGACTTGTATGCTGAAAACTAAGACACCACTGAAAGAAATTGAAGATATAAATAAATGCCATGTGTTATGGTCTGAATGTTTATCTACCTCAAAACTCATTCATTGAAATCTTAATCCCCCGAAGACGGCATTCCTAGGTGGGGTTTGGGAAGGTCCTTAAATCATGAGGGTGGAGTCCTCATAAATGGTATTAGTGACTTTGTAAGAGAGGCTCCAGAGAGATCCCTTGCCCATTCTGCCATGTGAGTATACCACAAGTCTGTGACCCAAAGGAGGTCTCATGACTATACTGGCACCCTAATTTCATCGGACTTCTGGGCTCCAGAAGTGTGAGCAATAAGTACCTGCTGTTTATGAGCTACCCAGTCTGTGGTATTTTCTTAGAGCAACCCAAAAACACTGAGACAGAAAAACTGGGACCAAGAAGTGGGACCACTCCTAAAACAAATACCTAAAAATGTGGATGAGGCTTTGGAACTGGGTAATGTGCTGAGGTTGGAAGTTTGGAGGTGCATGCCACAAACAGCCTACATTGATTGCGGTGAATGGATTGTTAAGGATAATTCTCCTGATGGCTCAGGAGAAGATAAGAGCTGTAGAGAAAAGTGTCAATCTTGGAGAATACTTGCAGTTGTGACCAAAGTAGTGGTAGAAATATGGAGGGGAAAGGTCATTCTGATGAGGTCTCTGACAGAGAAAAGGCTATCCTTAATATAAGGTGCCCAAGAACTTGGCTGAAATTGTGTTCATGTCCTAGTTTTTTGTGGAAGGTAGAACTTGTGAATGATTAATTGATATTTGGCTGAAGGAATTTCTAGCAAAATGTTGAAGGGGTAGCTTGACTTCTCTTGAATGCTTACAGTAAAATGAAAGAGAAAAATGATTTAAAGGTGGGATTTTTTTAAACTGCAGAATAATTGACATACACTATTTTAAGTTTCAGATGTACAATATAGTGATTCAACAATCATATGCATTACAAAATGCTCATCAATTGGTTACCATCTATCATCATAAAAAGTTGTTACAATATTATTGACTATAATTTCCTACCTTATACTTTTCATCCCTGTGAATTATTTTATAACTTAGAGCTTGCATTTCTTGTTTTTTGTCTTTTAACATATTTTGTTTTTATTAACATATAATGTATTATTTACCCCAGGGTTGCAGGTCTGTGAATCATCAGGCTTATACACTTCACAGCACTCACCATAGCACATACCCTCCCCAATGTCCATAACCCAATTAGCTTGTATTTCTTAATCCCATTCAACTATTTTGCCTTTCCCCCCAAACAAGTTTGCTCTGCATTTATATCTACTTCTCTTTTTTATTTGAAGTGTAATTGACATATAATAATAGTTTCAGTGTAGGGGCGCCTGGGTGGCTCAGTGGTTTAAAGCCTCTGCCTTCGGCTCAGGTCATGATCCCAGGGTCCTGGGATGGAGCCCCGCATCGGGCTCTCTGCTCAGCGGGGAGCCTGCTTCCTCCTCTCTCTCTGCCTGCCTCCCTGCCTACTTGTGATCTCTGCCTGTCAAATAAATAAATAAAATCTTAAAAAAAATAGTTTCAGGGTATACTTATCATGATGAGCACTAAGTAATGATTCAACAATTCCTAAAGGTGGAACTCTTAATCAAAAGGGAGGCAGAAATTCAAAATTCAGAAAATTCTCAGCCTATCAGTATTGAAAGAATAAGAAAACTAATTTCTGGAGAGAACACGAAGGGTGTGGCCAGATTTGATAAGATTAGTGTGAGACTGCCATCTCACAGAATCTAAGAAATATTCATCAAGACCTGGGGAAACTGGCTGGCCAGTACCTATTCTGTGGACATCTGTACCAGTAGCCTGGCCTGTGGCCTCCCTTTCTGTAAGGGAAACAGCTATCATTTGTGCCAAGGCAAGAGTTGGCCCTTTTCCTATAAAGGGCCAGACAGTAAATATTTTTGGCTTTTGGGGCAGTAAGTTCTGTCAGAACTACTCAACTCCACCTTTGTATTGAGTTCCAATAATACTTAATTTAAAACACGTAAAAGGTTGGACTTCGTGGTAGGGCAGTAGTTTGCTATCCCTGTCCCTATGCCAAGGTGGGTTAGGAGGAGGCAAAAGCAGAACATAAATCAGGTTTCTTAATATATTATATTATTGCCTCCACCAGTGGCCCTGTCTTTCAAGTTGTAGCCACTCTCTCTCACTCTGAACAGATGAAACCCCACGGGTTTCTTCTTATTGTTGTTTTGTTATTTTTCTGGATTTCAAGTTCCCTTTACAGTTCTAAGGAGGAAGTAGGAAACTCTGCTAATTTACTACCTTGGCAGGAATAGAAAACCAAGTCAATAACTGTTTTTGTTTGTGTTTTATTTATATATTTTTGGCAGCAAAATTGTTTATTAAAAAAAAATTTGGACTATGAACACGCTTCACTGCTTCAGTTGAAGAACCCCAAGCCAAATAAAAGGACCAATATTAAAAAGCAGCATAACTGGTTACTGTTTTAAAGATACATAAAAAGAGTCAAACACTACAGTGTAGGAAGATAATCACTCCCATGTCAGAAATCACAACTTTGTCCAAATAAAGAATATGACCCATCTGCCATATTGAATTGATATTTATTTCAGGACATGCCATGTCAAAATAAAACAAAAGAGTCAACCCTTGCCTTTAACAATAATATTGTATTATATAAAAGCACTTTACAACTCCATCCCATCTTTTAGTATAAGTTACTGGTATGTGGGCTAATGATTATCTGAAAGCACTTCTCTATTCAGACCCATAATCCAAGTGCTCTCTGAATATTACAAGGTGACAATAAGTGGGAACTGGAGAAGGAAGAGGAAAGAGAGGGGAATAAGGTTCTCCCAGTTAAGGGTTTTGTTGCAATGAGGGGATGAAGAAGTATGAATTTTGTTGTCTTTACATCTTTATACTGTGTTAAGTAATGCTTACAACGTAAATTCAGCAGGCTTTTCCTGAGCTGTAACTCAGAAATTTTCTTCCTGCAAACAATGTATTTACAAATGTGTTTATTAACTTACACAGCAATCTCACAATAACTAGTAAAGATTAAAATGGTGCACTCCTAGTATATTTGTTTACAGTGTTTTAAGGGAAATATATATTGCCATGGTAATGAAGCTCTAAACAGACTGGACAAAACATCTAAAAATTGAAAGTAGTTTAAAAAAAAAAAGGCAAAGAAATAAATATCACCAAAGAAAAAAGATTAACTGTAGCTTAAATATAAAACTAAATCACTGGTTAATTAACCAAACTATACAGACCTAATAAAAAGCAAAACCAGCCTGAAAGACCCAACATTAAAAAAAAGAAAAAAGTTAAAAAATAAGGCATAAATCTGCATAATATTGAGTTTTATTTCCATTCTCTCCTTTCCCTCTTCTATGTATGCTATCCAGATCTGCCTCTAGGGGCTTATAAGAAAACTGTTTCTATTTTCAATCTGACCTCAAATGTCCTGAGCAAAGTATAGTATTTATTATTTTGTTGAGGATTCTTTTGTTGGTAAACTTTAGATATCATTGTTTTTACTGGTTATTATAGTTCTGATCAAGGTGCCAAGTTTAAATTCTTCCACTGGTTCTTCTTAAAGGAATTTGATTCCTATAGCGCCTTGACTGCATAGCATTTTTTGAAGAAAAAAAAAGAAAAAAAGAAAACCCCAGAGAAATCTATTGCTTACAAAAGTTTTTTCTTCTCCCCCCACCTTTTTTTTTAAACAAAGAGAATAACTTTATCTTGACAATTTTTAAAATCCTGGGAGAAATAGTTCACTGGAAGAATTCAGTATTAAAAACATGTTCTGAAGTAGTGTTACCCTTCTCTCCCAGAGACTAACATGTGAAAGGGTCATCTGTTTTGGTCTGAAACACATTTTATGTTCACTTGACTTGTTAAGTACTCAGTGTGTTCATTAGGACTCATTTTGAAGATGCAACAGAACCCGTCTTATCCAAGCACTGCCTACTCATGATAGTTGAGTTTTGACCTCAAATAAAGTCTAAGTAATTTATATCACTGCTCAATATTTTTGGACATCTTGGTCCAAGGCTAGAACAAGTGGTATCGCTAAATTTGAAGGATCCAATGGGCTTGGTCTGACTGCTGCTCTGTCATACCTCATTTGTTTTGATAGAGAGTAAGAACAGGGAATACAGTAAGGGAGAGGTACGAAAATCAGAAAGAGATCAAGTTGGTAGGCAAGTGCTGCTATGAACAACTGCTCCTTAACCAAACCACATACTGTTGAAATTTCCATCATTTTGAAGTACATTATCATTAACATTGAAAAGGAAAAAAAATTGAGAAAATGTATCTAATTTTTAAAGTTATCACTGGAATATGTTGTAATCATTTGGCTTTTTGTAAAATATAAATAATGAAGACACTGAACTTTTTTGTGCTTGTGAAGCTAATAGATCATCTCCACGAGACAGGCAGCAATGATGAATTGCAATACGTTATTACTGAAGGGAAAAGGTTCAAGCCAATATTCACACTGCAGTCAATGAAAGAGTAAGGGGGCCAAAGTGGTGAGCTTCTGGAGAAAAGTTAAAGATGCCACGGGGGATTAGCAGGAGCAGCCTCCTTCACTGACTGGTTGCTCCTGAGGCTTTTCCAGTTTTATGTCAATCACTGAAACAAAAGTTAAGGAGCTATAAATAGGAAAGTACAATTCTACCTCTGCTGAACACTGACAACGCTTGCAAGCCCCTTCCATTCCTATTGGCTTCAGAGTAGATACAGCCATTATTTCCTATATAGCTAGTTCACTGTATGAGGTGCTCAAATGAAATAAACTTGCTTGCATCTACTAGATGCAACAAGGGTCAGAATAAGGTTAAGCCCTATTCACGGGAATCTGTTCTAAGGAATTTACAGGAGCAAGAAACTATGTAAAAGATGATGCTCCTCATGGGATTATCTATAATGAAAATCTGAAGACAACCTACAAAAGAATTCTAGCAGGGGCACCTGGGTGGCTCAGTGGGTTAAGCCTCTGCCTTCAGCTCAGGTCATGATCCCAGGGTCCTAGGATTGAGCCCCGCATCAGGCTCTCTGCTCAGCAGAGAGCCTGCTTCCTCCTCTCTCTCTCTGCCTGCCTCTCTGCCTACTTGTAATCTCTGCCTATCAAATAAATAAATAAAATCTTAAAAAAAAAAAAAAAAAGAATTCTAGCAAAGGAAGAGAATTTAATAAATGATGGGATTTCAACTGTGTAGAACATATTATCCTATTAAAAGTAATAAAGGCGGGGCGCCTGGGTGGCTCAGTGGATTAAAGCCTCTGCTTTCAGCTCAGGTCGTGGTCCCAGGGTCCTGGGATCAAGCCCCCAATCGGGCTCTCTGCTCAGCAGGGAGCCTGCTTCCTCCTCTCTCTCTCTCTCTCTCTGCCTGCCTCTCTGCCTACTTGTGATCTCTGTCAAATAAATAAATAAGATCTTAAAAAAAAAAGTAATAAAGGCTTAGAAAACAGAAATATTTAGCAGTGGGGAAAGCTGAACAAAAAGTGCTATGACTTCTATGGCTTAATAAAAATTCATATGGAGGGACACCTGGGTGGCTCAGTTGGTTAAGCTGCTGCCTTCGGATCAGGTCATAATCCCAGGGTCCTGGGATCGAGTCCCACATTGGGCTCCTTGCTCAGTGGGAAGCCTGCCTCTCTCTCTGCCTCTGCCTGCTTGTGCTCCCTCTCTCTCTGAAGAATAAATAAATAAAATCTTTTAAAAAATGCATATGGAGGGACGCCTGGGTGGCTCAGTTGGTTAAGTGGCTGCCTTCGGCTCAGGTCATGATCCCAGCGTCCTGGGATCGAGTCCCACATCCGGCTCCTTGCTCAGCAGGGAGCCTGCTTCTCCCTCTGCCTCTGCCTGCCATTCTGTCTGCCTGTGCTCGCTCTCTCTCTCTCTCCCTCTCTCTCTGACAAATAAATAAATTTAAAAAATGCATATGGAAAAACACTAAAGGTAAATATAAAACAATTAAAATATTAAAATTAAAAATCCTTTAAAATAACTATTATTAGATGTACTTCATTATGTCCTGTTTCTTTCTGAAAACAGAGGCCACAATAAAACTCCAGACTGAGTTATTTCCTGCCTATGCCAAGCAGAAAGCTTGAATGTTAGAAAAAGCAAGGGAGGAAAATAAAATATATATTGTAGGGAAAAAACCCAGAGCCAGCAGGACTCAAAATTAAAGGCAGAGGGCTAGGATTCTAAGTTTCCTGTTCATTAAAAATCAAGCACATAAACAAACACACACCTTCTCATTGATTAACTGTAGTGAGCAGCAGGCTGCAAAGGGTACACCTGAATCGCCAGATCTCTTTGCATAGAAAACCTTGGAGCTTCTATGCTCCTAAGCCATTAATTCCCGGCTGTAAAAGGCAATAGCATAATATTCCTTAGCTAACCAAGTGGAGCTCTAAAGACTAGTTAATAATAAAATTATCTGATGAAACAAAAAGGATACTGTCTTCTCTGCTTCTATCCTGTGTGCTTTCCATTCCAGGCAAAGCCGCTGCAACACGTCGGAAGAGCTGTGGAAAAAAGAAATGTAGTAATTGGAAGGGAAAATTTAGCAAATGGTATCAAGTGAAAGTGGATGACCACTGGATGGTTAAGTTAAAAGAGCTTCTGGGTTATTTCTCACTTAGACCTTAGCATAATGAAAGCATGTAAAAATGTCTATTTATTTTCTAAGTAAATACTATAGGTTGTATGCCATATACAGAAAGGTATAAAGATATGATCCTTACTTTCCAACTGGTGAGATCAGACATGAACAAACAGCTAAGAAATAAACAGCAAAAATGTCATTTGAGTCATAAAAACATACTCTTAACAACTCAAAGTAAAGAGAGAAGATTGCTCATTTAGGAAAACTGTAAGTGGCATTCCTATCTTTTATAAACAGTTTCTAAAGTCAGTGAGTATACAGTAAAAGTCAGTCAAAATTACTGTGAACAGGGAAAGCATTAAGTTGGAGACCAACATACCACCTCTCAAATCCAATGCGGATGGCTTTTCCTCCATCAACAGAAAAAGTACCAGTGGAAGTGATTGGCTTGTGTCTGAGGTATGATTTATGAAAAATATCTTCTAAAGGAGAATCACACTCAAGCCTCACAAGATGGTCATTTTGAGAGGCATGTGGCAACAGAAACTGAAGGAACAAGACTCATACCCCCTATTATGTGTCCAATACTAGGTATATACTCACTGGGTAGAATGGCAGGTGAAACTGGCTGATTATTTCAATCATTTCTCTTTTTGGCATGCAGTATAAAATTCCTGAAAGTTAAATGCACGTGTGATGTAACTCCCTTGTACTAAATACCTGCTTGAGTCATTGTCTCAGGTTCTCTAGGGACAGAGAATTGAATAAAATGTAGCTTTATAATTCAGGGGAACTCACAGTCTGGTAAGGGAGACAGATGCAAACAATTTGTTACATTACAGTGTGGTAAGTGCCATAAACCAAGGAAATACAAAATGATATAAGAACATAGATATAAGAAGGCCCTTCTCAGGACACTAGGAAAAATTCTTTAGGTGGTGACATTTCAGTTGGGATTTAAAAGCAGTTTAAAAATTTCACTTGGCGGGCACCTAGGTGGCTCAGTTGTTAAGCGTCGGCCTTTGGCTCAGGTTTCGATCCCAGGGTCCTGGGACTGAGCCCCACATCGGGCTCCCTGCTAAATGGAGTGCCTGCTTCTCCCTCTCCCTGCTTGTACGTTCTCTCTCTCTCTGTCAAATAAATAAATAAAATCTCTAAAAACAAAATTTCACGTGGCTGAAAAACATACTATGCAAAAAGTTCTTGGAACTTGAGTGCTTCATATATGTTGCTGAGTTAAAAATGAGAAGGAACAGGGGCGCCTGGGTGGCTCAGTGGGTTAAAGCCTCTGCCTTCGGCTCAGGTCATGATCCCAGGGTCCTGGGATCGAGCCCCACATCGGGCTCTCTGCTCGGCAGGGAGCCTGCTTCCTCCTCTCTCTCTGCCTGCCTCTCTGTCTGCTTGTGATCTCTGTCTGTCAAATAAATAAATAAAATCTTAAAAAAAAAAAAGAGAAGGAACAGAAACAATAGAGGATCAGAGATGAAAGACTAGAACTCTATATAATCTGTTCAGGGAAAGGAATATAGAACAGGAGGAAATTTTTATCTGTAGGAATTGCCTGGTGGAGTAGGATTAGGGAAGATTTGAGAAAAAGTGTAACTGTTTTGGTTCTATAAGGTTTAGTGGCATTTTAGAGGTGTGTCAAAGTTAGTCACTAGCCTCAATATTCTTTTCCCTGTCCTTGAAACTACTAAAATCAGAAATGTGCTGACTATACATTATGATTAGATGGCTAAGTGTTAAAATTACTGAGGCCAAGACTGAGTATCACTATTATAGAGTCAATTCTGGGATGCACAGTGCCCTTGTACCCCATCTAGGATACAGTGCCACATTTGTCACTGCTAGACAATCAAATGCCCAAACCACGTTCAGAGAAAAGCACAAGGTATATTCAAGAATGTTTAGGTAGTCCAGACTGGCTAGAGCACAGAACATGTAATAGGATTATAAAGAAGCTCTATATATTAAAGGCCAGATGAAGAAAGACCTGTAAAGGATACAAACTTTGTCCTATGGACAAAAGAAGGCATTAAAAACAACAGTTTGCATTAGGACTTTTATCAGTGATTCTAGTTCTTTTACTATGGCTACAAAGATCTATAAATCACATATTGGAAGTGCTTTACAGACAGGACAGAATGGCAAAAAAATAAAAACTAAAAGGTGAAGTACAAAGTTTATATTCTGGGCAGGCCACTTAGGTGGTGAGGAACTTTATGTTCCTCAGTTTTCTCATCTGTAAAATGGGCTGAAAATAACAGTATACTTAACTGACTAGATTACTGCGAAAATTTAAGGGAGATCATTAGGTAAACTGCTTAGAACTGATCTGTTATATACAAAGTCTGTAGTAAACAGTAGCTCTATTTCTACTAAAGACTATTCATATAATAACTCATGGTCCTGTGGGGTAGGGGAACAGAAAATTTCTCCAAATGTTATGAAATTCTGGAGTGAATTCTAGGACTGTAACAAATGCCAAGAGGTGTTTTTAACACTCTGCTCTGAAGCTATTTAAAACCGGTCAGAAAGACCTTCAGAAAATACTAGAGCAGAACTGAAATGTTCTTTCTTAGGAATATCTAGAAATCTTCCCCAAGATCTCATAGTTTGTCTCTGACATGAAATATTTATTAAGCTATTTAAAAGTTCAAAACACATAATCTTTTCAGCTCTTAAGGATATCAAAGTTTATTATAGGCTGGCTTAAAAATGTAACAACATGGTTTATAAGTTTTAATGCTTAAAAAAAAGTACATAATTAAAGAAGTCTTTCGGAGATGGTACTGTTATATTCTTACCTGTCTACCTAGTCTCAGAGTATAACACAGTATTTAATGTGTTTCTAGAAAGTATAAAATTCCAATCAAGAAACTGTAGTACTAAGTACTCCATTATTATAGCTTTGTGACCTCAAGGATATTAATTTCCCTAATCCTTAGATTCTAATAAAAAGGGGGCTACACTTGTGAAGTTCAACTTTTTTTCACCTTTGAAAGTAGTCAGAAACAAATATTTAGGAAAGTTTCCTTGAATGGTTATGTGTAAAGTCCTTCCCTCTATACCAGTGGTTCTTAATACCTACCATGCATCAACTAAAAGCAAACAAAACCAGATGCTTGGGTCCCACCCACAAAGATTTAACTAACTTGGGGTGGGGCGGGGCCCTTAGTGTTTCATTGAAAGATCTCTGGATGATTCTAATATGCAGCCATGGTTAAAGACCTATGCTATAACACTAATTTGTAAGAGTGTGAAGTAATCAAAAAAGCTAATACTGAGTGCTTACTTTGTCAGAATCTTCACGTTTTCTCATTTTAATCCTCATAGTAACTTGTGAGGAAGATATTAATATCCTCATTTTATAGCCTAGCAGAACTGGGATTTCAAACTGTTCTTTTTTTCTACTGCCTTATACAGTTTAGTATAAATGGAAGTTCTGTCTATATGGAAAAGCATTGTGGAAAGGCCTATGTGAAGAAACAGCTAACAATCCTGAATAAGAGGAATTTGCTTTGTGAAATACTATTCCATATAAATCACAAACATAAAAACTTAATCCGTTTTCTAGTACTTAAAAATTTTATCTGGGGACACCTGGGTGGCTCAGTTGGTTAAGCAGCTGCCTTCGGCTCGGGTCGTGATCCCAGCGTCCTGGGATCGAGTCCCACATCGGGCTCCTTGCTCGGCAGAGAGCCTGCTTCTCCCTCTGCCTCTGCCTGCCACTCTGTCTGCCTGTGCTCGCTCTCTCTCTCTGACAAATAAATAAATTTAAAAAAAAATTTTTATCTGTAGTTTTAACCAGTGTTTTTGAAAAACCTGGTGTTCCCTCAAAATATTTCAATTAGATTAAAGGAATCAATGCCACTAACTTAAACTCAACCTAGGACATCCTAAAATGAGCCAAGTAAAAGCTTTACAAAAAGCAAAGTTCTATCCTTACAGAAATGTATGTAAGACAGGAAGGAAAAGACCCTAGGGGATTAAGATGTTTTAAATAATCATTAGAGGAAAATCCATTTCTTAAAAGCCAATGATATGCTAAAAGAGGCTTCTGCTTCATTAGGAATCACATATGACTAAGGGCCTCCCTTGTCATCCTATCTATATGTAATCTTATTCATTTCTTCAACATATATACCTCCTTGTGACAGCACTGATTTTACATTTTAATAATTTCTGTGGATCTTACTGTCTCTGCAGGCTAGGCATTTATCATGTATTACCTACCCTTTACTACATAATTTTCATGAGAATGTCACTTTCCTCAACTATATCATAAGCTTTTTAGAAATTAAGAATCATATTTTACATAACTTTAAATTCTTCAAAGAAACTACAATGGTCTATAGACTGTAGGTAATTGACACATGTGAATTAAGGTACATGATAAAAGTATAAGATGAAGACCTATTATGAGCCAAGAACTATGGCAGACATAGGATATAATGGTATAGAAAAGTCACTATCCCTACCAATGTTTTAAGTACATATGCTTCTCAGCAGGTGTAACACAATTTACATGCCCGTGCATGTGTGCACAACCCCACTGTATGTAAGCTTTCATTGATCTGTTAGTACTGATATACATCAGCTATCACTAATTTTCTTTCAAACAAATCTTTTTCTTCTGACAAGCACTGATAATTTTAGAAGTTAAAAGATCAAGAAGTGTTTCTCTTCTTTTCCCATTTGCCAGTACTGTAAATTAGAGAATATAATAAGAAAGGTGACACCCACATACTTAATACTTCACTAAAAGAATGTATTCTCAGATGAAAAGTCAAGGAAGTCTTAACTCTTAACTAATTACCTTTTCATTACCATTTCCTTCAGCAATTTAAACACTATACCACTTTCACAAAAGAAAGCAGTATTACTGCATTTTAAAAAGCAGAAAAATAAGTGTTAAAATATTTACCACAGGCTATTTTCTTTTACACTTGATCTTAGCCAAAAGGCCAAGAAGCGACAGGCTATTTTTTTTTTTTTTTTTTAAGATTTATTTTAGAGAAAGAGAGAATGCGGGAAGGGTAAAGAAGGAGAGACTCCTCAAGCAGATTCCCTGGTAAGTACAGAGCCTAACATGGGGTTTGACCAAGGGTTGGATACTTAACCAACTGAGCCACCAAGGTGCCTGCATAGGCTATTTTTCTATGAAATATTGAATGTAATGAAAAATATTACTTAAATATCCTAGATAACATAAATGATCATGCTAGGTATTATTATTATAGTTCTAGCCCTCATAGTATTTTTATTAAAAAAAAACTATAACAATATTTTTAAAGACATAAACAGGGTTTTAGAGTTAAGTGCTTATACAAGATTAAAGAGCAGAGGGGTTAAGCACAGAACATTTTTAAATAAGAAAAAGTAGCAGTATTGGTCAGGAATAAATTTGTTTTATTTTAAGCCAAAATTTTTAGGCATTAAGGCCCAATCACCTGAACCACAGTCAGACATTAATGATGCACCATTAATGAAATTTCTCCTAGAATTGTTTAAAAAGTACACAGAATAATAAAGGAAGTCCATTTTCAGCTTTTATTATGTGTATTATATACTCCAGTATACAAGGTAGTAGGGAGAAGGAATCCAATTAGCAAATTAGCAGAAAGCTAGAAAACATCTCTATATGTGGAAAATACAACTAGATGGTACCTTTAATACTGATAAACACATCTATACAAAAAGACTACCATGTAATTTCCAGTGAAAGCACATGATGATTTTCTCAAATAAAATGAGTACAACGCACAATCACCCGAAGTAATTATGCTTTGCAAACATATACGGCTGAACAAACACACACAATGCTTACTTAACAGGCATGCAAGACTGTGATTCCCAATATTTTTCAAGACAGTGACTGGACTATAAAATTTACCTGGTAAACTTCTAAATACCAGCACCATTTCTGAATTGTGACTGACCTACAACAAAAATCTCAGAAGGGGTCTGTGATTATTTCTTCACAGTAATTTCTGTTAATATGTATTACTTATTGACTATATAATTTAAGTCAAAAATCCACTTAGTCTCAGTTGTTACATTTATCAGATATTTTAAGCTTTACCTCCCATAAGTTTAATTTTTTAAAAGATATATTTATTTATCTGAAAGTGACAAAGAGAGAAAGAGGGCTCATGCACACAGAGGGGTGGGGCAGAGGGAGAGGGAGAGAGATCTCCAGGACTCCTCAGTGAGCAAGGAGCCAGACGTAGGGCTCAATCCCACAACCCTGAGATCACGACCTAAGCCGAAATCAAGAGTCAGTATCTTTTTTTTTTTTTAATTTTTATTTATTTATTTGACAGAGAGATCACAGTAGACAGAGAGGCAGGCAGAGAGAGAGGGAAGCAGGCTCCCCGCTGAGCAGAGAGCCTGGTGCGGGGCTCGATCCCAGGACCCTGAGACCATGACCTGAGCCGAAGGCAGCGGCTTAACCCACTGAGCCACAGGCGCCCCAAGAGTCAGTATCTTAACCAACTGAGCCAACCAGGCACCCCTATCCCCCATAAGTTTAATATCACCTCCAGTTTGGGTAATTGCAGACTAACTTGTATAGGACTAACACTCTTGAAGATGGCAATTATTAACTCTGGAAAACAATAAGAAGCATTTTTCAAAGGCTCTCAAGAGCAACACAAAGCAGATACAAATTAGGGAGAATTCAACCCTGGGAAGAAGGGAACCCACATTCATTGGGTGAGATCCATGTTTATACAGCTGTTCCCAAGAGCCATTCCTAGCCTGTGCAATATGAGGGGGCCAGAAGTCATGCAGAAAACTAGAGTGTTAAAGTTTTGCAGTGTCAGTGGACTGCTAGTGTGGCTGGATTGAGGAAGGAAATAACTAAGGAGGAAGCCAAGAGGAGGAATCCTAAATTCTATACATGAACTTTCTGCAAATCTCAGCTGACTCTTGAATGGTACATATGTAGGAGGGACTGCAAGAAGCCCATCTGAAAGCAACAGCTGGAAGGCTGGAAGAAATGAGCAGAGATTTTAGTTACTGTCTGCTCCAGGGATACATTTTAAAACACTTTAGAGTCTGAATCCCACCAAGTCAGAAAAGCTTGAAAATACCTCAGGCTTCCTACAAATCCACCCAAACAAAACATAACATTAAGACTCCACAAATTCAAGGTAATCAGCCAGCAATATAACAACCTGCCATAATAAAACAGCATTTTGCAGAGAACAGTAACAGAAACCAGAGACTCTATGTATTGTAGACAATGCTGAACATACAACCAAAAATGACTAGACACACGAAGAAACAGGAAAATTTACCTGGTGGCAAGAGAAAAACAGCCAATAGAAACAGACTCAGAGATGACTCAGATGTTGGATTAGTAGACAACAATTTCAAGGCAACTATTATCAATATGTTCAAGAACTTGAAGGTAACAATGCCACAATGATGAGATGAGGTACTCCAACACAGAAATGGAAACTTAAAGAAATAAAGGAAAAATCTAGGCCTGAGTACAGTATCTGAAATGATAAATTCACTGGATGGACTTAATAGCAGTTTGGATATGGGAGAAAAGGGCTGCTGAACCTGAAGACACATCAGTAATATTACCCAATCTTAAAAAGAGTACAAAAAGGATAAAAAATAATAGGCAAAGCTTCGGGGACTAGTGGGACAATATCAAGCCATTTAAAAGATGTGCCAGTGGAATTCCAGGAGAAGAGGAAAAAAGAAAATGAGAAAGGAAAAATACTTTAAGGTAACACATTACAAGGGCGCCTGGGTGGCTCAGTGGCTTAAAGCCTCTGCCTTCGGCTCAGGTCATGATCCCAGGGTCCTGGGATCGAGCCCCGCATCAGACTCTCTGCTCAATGGGGAGCCTGCTCCCCCCTCCCCCGCCTGCCTCTCTGCCTACTTGTGATCTCTGTCTGTCAAATAAATAAATAAAATCTTAAAAAAAAAAAAGTTAACACATTACATACAGAGAACATACAAATTAGAGCTCACTTCTCACTAGAAACAATGGAAGCCAGATGACAATGAAGTGTATCTTTACAGTATTGGAAGAAAAATATCTGTCAGCCCCAAATTCAATAACAAAGACATTCTTCAAAAATTATTCTTCAAATGGTCTTTTGGGCTATATGAAAGCTGGGCAAATTCATCACTAGGAGATGCCAATAAGAAACAATAAAGTTATTTAGGCTAAAGGGAAATAATACCAGATGAAACGCCTATCTGTAAGAAGAAATGAAGAGCACTGGAAATGGTAAATATATGGGTAAACCGAAAAAGATGTCCTTTTCCTTCTCTTAATTACTGTTTAAAGCAAAAATTAAAACATCTATTAGAGGATTCACAATGTATGTAAATATAAAGTATGTGACGATAATAACACAAAGCAAAAGTGCACAGGTACAAAGGATGAAATAATATATTAACTCAGTTTAATCTGTCGAGCAACCACTAACAAGTTATGAGGTTTAGCTAAAAAGAGGAGCTAAAATACAATATAAAAATATTTGATTAAACTAAAAATGACAGACAAGCACATAACAAAAAGCAAATGACAGACATGAACCCAAATGCATTAATAATTACTTTAAATCTAAAAAACCCAAACATTCCAAATAAAAAGCAGAGATTTTTAGACTGGATTTTAAAAAACAGTGAGATCCAACTAAATGCCAATCCAACAGTGTGACCTACTTTACAAGGAAAGAGATATACCACACAAACAATAACCAATAAGAGAACTGGTATGGCTATAATATAATAAGATCAGATAAAGACTTGGAGACAAGGAGTATTATTAGAAAAAAAAAGAACTTTTCTTAACACTAAAAACAAAACAGAACAAAACACACAAAAAAGCAATGCATTAGGAAAACAATAATAATCCTAATTACATATGCACTCAATAACAGAATTTCCAAATAGGAAGTAAAGCTAACAGAACTAAATGGCAAAACAGGCAAATACAAATGTTGTTGTAAATTTTATTACCTCCCTTCTCAGTAACTGACAGAACTACAGGCAAAAAATTAGTAAGACTATGTAAGTTATGAACAATGCTATCAACTGTCTTGATATAACTGATACTTATAAAATATTATACCTGACAACTATACAAAAACATTATTTTCCAGTGGAACATTCACTAAGACAGACCATATGCTAGGCCATAACACAAATCTCAATAAATTATGAATGACTAAAATGTTACATGGTATAGTCTATGACCACAACAGAATTAAATCAGAAGCTGTAACAGTAAGAGATCTAGAAATGCCCCAATTATTTGGAAATTATTTCTATATCTTCACTGATGTAGTCCTTACATCTATATAAACATTTATCAAAATTCATCTACATGTAAACTTTAAGACGTATACATTTCACTGTACCTAAATGTTTACCCCAATAATTAATGGGAAAAAAAGTTCAGTGTTTAGCTGAATTCAAAGAAATTCAAGGGGTAGGAGTATCTACATCTAAATTGCAGTGAAAATACTGAAGTATAATACCTCATGTAATCTAGATTCTCTATGCTTGTTCCATGTCTTGGAAAATTCTTAAGACCGAGTCAACCTCATTAAACAGATTTTTTTCTTACAGCATAACATGGCAGCTCTAAGTATCTGCTCAAAAAATAAAGCATATTATTCTTCCATTCAATAAACATTAATGAGTTCAGTATGATAGGTGGCAGAAGTGACAAAAAAACTTCTATATTAAAAGAAAGAAGGGGTGCTACTTCAATAATTAGGAAAGGCATTTGATCTACACTTGATTATGTCTGAACCACAAGTTTTTAATTACAAATAACAGAGAAGAAACAGTATTTTGGAAGAGGGACAGTAACACAATGGAAATATGGGAACACAGTAAATCTGGGGACTTTAAGCAGTATAGTACACTGTGTAGTATACAGTGGCCGAAGATCAAGATTTTGAGCAGCAGGGCATAGCATCTAAGGACTTGGTTTAAAATTCAGCATAAAATTCACAAGTACCCTGATTAAATCTGCCATTTTTAAAAAAGATTTTATTTATCTGACACAGATTTTATTTATTTATTTATTTATTTATTTATTTATTTATTTAACAAATAGGCAGAGAGGCAGGCAGAAGGAGAGGGAGAAGCAGACTCCTTGCTGACCTGTGGCTCAATCCCAAGATCTCAGGATCATAATGGGAGATGGACACATAACCAACTGAACCACCCAGGCGCCCCTTGTGAAGACATATTTTAGCACTGGAATATGGGATATTTAATTCCTCATGTAAAACTTTGGATTCTACCTAAGACTGAGCCTCTTAAATGTAGGAGTCTCTCTTTGGTATCTAGCAGGGATTAGAGAATTAATACGTACCAAACAATTATCAAACTGAACAGATTTGACATACTTGCTCAATCATATCTGTGGCTTACCAGGTCTTTTTACAGAGTATAGTTTGCATAAGAAATCCTGAGATTCTTATTAAAAATGTAGATTTTCAGGGTACTAACCTAGCCTTACTGAATCATTATCCAGAAGCAGTGCCCCAGGAACCCATTATTTTATATAAGTTCTACGTAACTATTATGCACATTAAAGTTTAAATCATTAAGCAATTCTTGGGGCGCCTGGGTGGCTCAGTGGGTTAAAGCCTCTGCCTTCAGCTCAGGTCATGATCTCAGGGTCCTGGGATCGAGCCCTGCATCGGGCTCTCTGCTCAGCAGGGAGCCTGCTTCCTCCTCTCTCTCTGCCTGCCTCTGCCTACTTGTGATCTCTGTCTGTCAAATAAATAAATAAAATCTTTAAAAAAAAAAACAACAAGCCCAAAAATCATTAAGCAATTCTCTAATCCTAGGAGATCTTCCTGGGGACATCTGCCATTCTAAAAACCTCTGTCCTTTCTTACCTTTGTTTGGATATCAGGTACTCTATTTTCTACCAGAGACAGGATGGAGGAAAAACACATTACTAATGTCAACAGTAAGTAAGCTGTATGAGTTTCAAAAATACCTGTCTTAGGAAAAACTTCTGTCACCAATCCCCCCCACCAATGCTATATAAGCTCTATAAATATTGAAATAAAATTCTAATATACTACTGTACTCCCTATAAAGTAGAAAGTAATGGTTTTGTGAGTTAAGAAGCTACAAAAAAAAATTAAAAGGCAACTCTATTCCAAAAATTGAAAACAGTAATTTTGATCATATTAATATTTAAAAGATAATAAAATCAAGTCCCAACAGAATCAGAAACTTCACCAAAATCACATGTTCATACATATCATCTAAATAAAGAAAAATAATAAAATAGCAAGTAGGTTTTGAATTCAGGGTAAGGCTAATTTGTAAAAGAATTCCCTCTTCATTATCACTGGCTTGCTGTATCTATTTGTATGGGTCAGGGCTTTTAGAAAAAATTATGTGCCTACTGCTAAAAAAGTTTTAAAATCAGATTGTGGTAATGGTTGCACAATGCTTTACATCCACTAAAAAAGTCTCCTGAGTTGTACATTTAAAACAAGTGAATTTTGTGGTATGGAAATTATGCTTCAATAAAGCTGTTAAAAAAATTATATGTGTTTATAAAATATAGCAAATGAATGCCAAATCTCATCTTCTCAACATCCCAAGAGTTATGTTAACTTAGAAACAATTAGATATCATGAAGATAATAGCTATCACTAGTGACCACTGTATGCTGATGATCTGAGACTTCCAAACCTGTGAGACTACTCAGAGTCAGGTATAGGGGGCCATAGTTTAGACATTAATCCAGACTGAAAAAATGTCTCAGAAGGCCATACTTTGATATGTGATATGCAACTAGCTCATTCATATCCATATCAAAATGTCATTATTAGATGAAAGCTAAATGAAGTTACCCACTGCTTTGTCCTTGAATGGTGATAATAATAATTGTGCTAACACTTCTGTTACTCAAGTTTTTTTTTTTTAATTTTTTAAAATTTATTTATTTGTCAGAGAGAGAGGGAGAGAGCACAGGCAGACAGAGTGGCAGGCAGAGGCAGAGGGAGAAGCAGGCTCCCTGCCGAGCAAGGAGCCCGATGTGGGACTCGATCCCAGGACGCTGGGATCATGACCTGAGCCGAAGGCAGCCACTTAACCAACTGAGCCGCCCAGGCATCCCTGTTACTCAAATTTTTTAACTATCTGTGATTCCTATGAGTTCATGAATTCATTTACTTAATCACTTTTTAAATTCCACAGACATTGCAGGTCTTGGGAATATATAATTTTGATGGGAGAAATATTTCCAACATAATGTAGTAAGTTCCAGGACAATGGTTTCACAAGGGTCAGGGGTCTGAGAAAACACAGAAAAGTACCATTTATTATTGGTAAATAAAATAGTCTACAGGTATATGGTATGGTAGAGAATGTCAACAAAAATTTCTTTGAAGAACTGACATCTAAACTGAAACTTGAAAGGATGAGTAGGTGTCAGGAAAGGAGAAAGTGAGTATTCTAAGCAAAGAGAACAACAGCATGAACAAAGATTTAGAGGCATGAAACCATATACTACAGGGAGGGAATCAGTGACAGTACGAAGTTACTTACATATATTTCAAGGCAACGAGATAGGGGAAAGAAAGTGAAAACAATATAAAGAATTTTTCATAAAGGTTCAACTTATTCGGGTTAAACGATTTTATTTTAACTTTCTATCGATCGCTTAGGAATGAAAAAACTACTTATTGGTTTGAAAATCCTATAAATCTGGGACCACTACTCTATCTTTTAGAAAATGGTTTGATAATGTGAGGTGTTTCCCCCCCATTTTCCAGCTCCCCCAAAACATTCCTTTATAAACACTGTTAAAATAATAGGTTACTAAGGATGAAGTAACCAGAATATACTTTCACAACTACAACCAAAATATCACTCCCGACAGCAAATACTTGCTTTCTTTTATCATTAAACCCTTAAAAATAGAAAAAAAAAATTTATTTTTAAATTTACCTTAAAACAATCCAGTAGGGATGTAGTGAGGGTAGGGTAAGTTTATAACCTTGCAATCATAATGAAATAGTTGTCCTGTGCACAATCTTAAGTTTGTCAACCCTTTTCTCCTTTTCCAAAATCTATGCCACATTTGTATTTTTTCACTGGGCAATATGTTGCTAGTTCACGAGACCTGCTGTTCCCAACTAGAAGAAAATCTTACAGCAGGGATACTCACACAATTATTTCATAACAGTTTTTCAATTTGATAACCTCAACCCAATACTCCAAGATCACTTACCTGTTTAACATTGTAACCTGCTTTTGCACTTGTTTCAATAAACATAACATTCAGCTCTTTGGCTTTCCTTTCTCCTTCCTCAATTGATACTTGCCTGTAAAAAAAAATTTTAAAGATAAATTCTTCTTTTTGCAAAACTGATATTATAAAGATGATAAACAAGATTCTGAAAAGAACTTTTCTTGACAGGGGTGCTAGTTATCAGGTGAGACTAGTTTGAAGATTCATCAAGCTGCAGTACACTTAAAATTTGTGCACTTCAGGGTATATGTTATACCTAACTAAACAGTTTTTTTAAAAATTTATTTGACAGACAGAGATCACAAGCAGGCAAAGAGACAGGCGGAGAGAGAGGAAGGGAAGCAGGCTCCCCGCTGAGCAGAGAGCCCGATGTGGGGCCTGATCCCAGGACCCTGGGATCATGACCTGAGCCGAAGGCAGAGGCCTTAACCCACTGAGCCACCCAGGTGCCCCTAAACAGTTTTTTAAAAAGGAATTTTTTTAGTGATTTGCTTTTACTTGGCAGGACTCATCCTATAATTTTTGTGTTTAAAAACTTAATACCTAGACTATTTTCTGTTCATATTAGATCATAAAAATTTAGCTTATGATTAAAAACTTCAGGTAAAATAATTTTTCATGACCAATTTGTCAATCTGCTACTATAATTTACGTAACCACTCCCAAACTATTAAAAATGTTCTTTTTTCCCAAAGTTTATACTACTGTGAAAATGCTACTATAAACATCTTGACATAATATTTTGTGCACTGTGGGTCCTTTCTTCAGAATGGATTTTGTGGATTTCTCTAAGTGGAACAAAGTGAGTCAAAAGACATGTATGGGGATGCCTGGGTGGCTCAGTTGGTTGAGCGGCTGCCTTCGGCTCAGGTCATGATCCCAGTGTCCTGGGATCGAGTCCCACATCGGGCTCCTTGCTCGGCGGGGAGCGTGCTTCTCCCTCTGCCTCTGCCTGCCACTCTGCCTGTGCTCTCTCTCTCTGACAAATAAATAAATTTAAAAAATTAAAAAAAAAAAAAGACATGTATGTTAGTCTCTTGATACATTTTATAGGGCTTTTGGTAATGCATTATAATTAGCAGTGTCTCTCAAACTGTAATATACTCTTTAAGTGAAACATTATGTCACTTATCTTGGTATTCCTAGTGCCTAGCAGGCACACAGGTGTTTAATAAATGTGCAAATATTCTAATTAAATGGATCTAAAATATCAGCTGACAAACCCTGCTTCCTACAATACAGAAAACCAAAGCAATACAAGAGAATTTCCACAAGCTCTCACCACATCTATTCACTGATCTACATGTGTGTATCCTCATGTTCTACCTCTAGTCCTGCTACTATGGAGGAAACTGTCCTTACTCCCCAGACTTATACCTCTGTACTAGATTCCACTATCTTCTTATTTATAAGAAGATACTACTCTAGAAATTCTCCACTCTCTGGAAAAGTCAGGAAAGAAGAAAATGAATATTCTAAGCAAAGAGAACATCAGAGATATTCTCTTATACAATCCAAGTGTTAATGTTTTAATACAGCTGCTTGTTTTATCCTCATTCTCTATGTATTTACACATGTATATACATTTTAAAAAACACACATTTGAAAATAAGTTGACATGGGACGCCTGGGTGGCTCAGTTGGCTAAGCAGCTGCCTTCGGCTCAGGTCATGATCCCAGCGTCCTGGGATCGAGTCCCACATTGGGCTCCTTGCTCAGCAGGGAGCCTGCTTCTGCCTCTGCCTGCCACTTTGTCTGCCTGTGCTCGCTCTCTCTCAGTATCTCTCTCTGACAAATAAAATCTTTAAAAAAAAAATGAAAATAAGTTGACAATCTGCAGATCTTTAGCCCTAAATATATCAGCAGAATTAATTAATTGGTTAACTAATTAATTTAAGATTTTATCTATTTACTTGACAGAGAGAGAACGCGAGAGAGGGAACACAAGCAGGGGGAGTGGGAGCGGGAAAAGCAGGCTTCCTGCAGAGCAGGGAGCCAGAGACACTGGGCTCGATCCCAGGAACCTGCCCTAAAATTTACTCCTTGGACCTTGTCTCTATTTACAATCTCTCCTTTGGTGATCTCATACAGTCTTGTGGCTTTAAATACCATCTACATGCTGATTACTTCCAAACTTACATATCTAGCCTGGACGGCTACTCTGAACTCCAGACTCCAATATCCAATTGCCTACCTGACATCTAATTAGAGTTTAGGATATCTAATATCAAGTCTGAATTAATTAATTAGTTAATTAATTAATTAATGGGGGAAGGAGGGGGAAGTGAGAGAATCTTAAGCAGGCTCCATGCCCAGCTCGGGGCCCAAAGCCGGGCTCCATCTCACAGCCCTAAGATTATGACCTGAACCTAAATCATGAGTGAGACGAGTAACCAACTGAGCCACCCAGGCATCTCCTAGCAATTCTAAATTTAAAATGACCAAAACTTGGTTGGGCAGCTGTCTTTGGCTCAGGTCATGATCCTGGAGTCCCAGGATCCAGTCTCGCATCGGGCTCCCTGCTCAGCAAGGAATCTGCTTCTCCCTCTGCCCCTTCCCCCCTCATGCTCTAACATGCTCTCTCTTTCTTTCAAATAAATAAATAAAATCTTTTGAAAAGGTAATAATAAAAGAAAAGAAAATGACCAAAACTGAAGTCATGATATACCATCCCAAACCCATCTCTTTATGTAGTCTCTCCCTATCTCAGTTAATGACAATTACTTAGGCTAAGAATCTAAGTGTCATTTTGACTTCAACTTCTCCCTCACTGCATATTCTGTCCATCATTATGTATTCTATCCATTACATGAATGTATCTTGACAGTTTCATCTTCAAAATATATCTGAACTTGACCACTGATCACCACATAAACTGCCACTATCCTGGTCCAAGTCATCATCATTTCTTGCTTGGATTACAGTCTGGATTACCCTCCTTACTTCTACTCTTACGTATTTTCAACAGAGCAAACACTGATATGTGAAAAGTTACTCTTCTGCTCAAACCCTCCGATCTCATTCAGAGTCTTCACTTTGCCCCACTTGATCTGGCCTTTATTATTTTTTTTTTTTTAAACCTCATCACCTCCTACACTTTCCATCATTTTCTTTACCACCTATATAGGGCTCCATGCTGTTCATAAAAAAAAAAAAAAAAGAAGAAGAAGAAGTATATTCCCAACTCAGGGATTTTACATTTTCTGGGCCACGAGCTGAGAACCTTTTCTTCCTCTAGATATCTGCATAGTGACTCCCTTCCTTCCTTAGCATGTGTACTCAAAAGTCATCAGTCATCTTCTCAATGAAGTTTTCCACTGTTCTCCCATCTAATATTTCAAACTCACACTTGGCATTTCAAATTTCTTTTTTCTGCTTTATTTTTTACTCTTGGCATGTATCATTATAGATGATACTATGTATTTTTAAAAATTATTATTTTTTTTACTTATTTATTGTCTGGTTCATTCTCTGAAATAAAAAGTTCCTTGGAGACTTGTCTTTTTTTTTTTTTAAGATTTTATTCATTTGTTTGACAAACAGAGATCACAAGTAGACAGGGTGGCAGGCAGAGAGAGAGGGGGTGGGGAAGCAGGCTCCCTGCTGAGCAGAGAGCCTGATGCGGGGCTTGATCCCAGGACCCTGAGATCATGACTTGAGCTGAAGGCAGAGGCTTAACCTACTGAGCCACCCAGGTGCCCCGAGACTTGTCTTTTTTTGTTCACCATTCTATCCTAGAGTAGCATCCTCTGAAACGTAAATGATACTCAATATACTTCTGAATGATTATTGTAAGTGAATGATTATCCTACACATAAATGATTCCAGACAGAAATTCTTCCTAATTTTATTATTATTTTTTTAAGATTTTATTTATTTATTTGACAGGCAGAGATCACAAGTAGGCAGAGAGGCAGGCAGATAGAGAGGGGGGAAGCAGGCTCCCTGCTGAGCAGAGAGCCCATGTGGGGCTCAATCCCAGGACCCTGGGATCATGACTTGAGCTGAAAGCAGAGGCTTTAACCCACTGAGCCACCCAGGTGCCCCTCTACCTAGTTTTTTAGAACTAGCAGTCATCCTGATAAAATGGCTGAAGGTTAGCTAAAGCAATGGTCCCAACTATGGTTTGACAACTAGGTGTCAGAATCACCTAGGAAGACTCATTAAAATATAGATTCAAGGGTCCCACAATGAACTAATTGAATTACAGCATCTAGAGATAGGATTTAAGACCCTAAAATTTTAAAAATTGACCACGGTCCTTCACAGCCAGAATCTTAAGAGGGTCTAAGAAGCGATATTTACCAATGGATTCTCAGGTTGGAACATTTTGGCATCACTGGCTACAAAGGACAGAAAAAACTACACAATGGGGTGCTTATATTGAAACGCTGAAACAGATATACTCTGGTATTTCCTCCAAGTTTTTACCAAAATAATATAATTCTCAATGTGATAAAGACATTTAACTTTGAGTCATTTTTATTAAAACATTTTCTCCTGATTACAAAGTAATTTTTTAGAAGACCAATCATTAACAGTAAAGTCCTCCATAATCCCAAAGATGTAGAGTGACAGTTAAGTTCCATGTATGCTTACGCAGATTTGTTCTAAGCAAAAGAATATATAAACGTATCTACCATCTTTTTTTTTTTTTTTTAACAAAAAGGATATCATGCTACACATGATAGCATGTGTGACTGAGCCACCCAGGCGCCCCGAGTCAATGAATATTTTAAATTCTGATATTGTTGAACTGTTTCATCCCTGAATTATATTAGTTACAGGGTGTCTGGGTGGCTCAGTCAGGTAAGCATCTGCCCTTGGCTCAGGTCATGATCCTCGGGTCTTGGGATGGAGCCCCATGTCAGGCTCTCTGCTCAGTGGGGAGTCTGCTTCTCCTTCTCCCTCTGCTCTCCACCCCCTTCCACTTGTGCTCTTGCTCTCTCTCAAATACCTAAATAAAATCTTCCTAAAAAATTTGTTATATTTCCAGTATATGAGAGTTCTTGTTTATTTAGATTTTTGAAATACTGTTCATTATCAATCTTCTGAATAATGGCTGATCTAACAGGTGAATATGATCTTTGTATTTATATATTCAGACTTAACCAATCTTTCTCTTTATGGCTTTAGGATTTCATGCTATGCTTATAAAGAGCCACCCACCTACTACCAAAAAATTTTTCTTCTAATGCTTTTTAAAACAAACATTTAAATCTTTTATTCATTTTAAAATTAAAGGGTGATGGTCTGGCAAAAATTGCTGAGAAACACAGTAATTCCAAACCAATGGAAAATATTATCTTGAAGAAAAAAAAATCACTTTAAGTATCATTTAGGTAAGTTTCTAGCATTTGTGTACTCAATTGAGATATTACACAATAAAACAGATGCTATATATATATCCTTTTGGATAACTCTGGCTATTGTAACAGAAAACAATTCACATATATAATTTTCCTACTTAAAAATGAAAGTACCAGAGACTCTCAAAAGAATATATACCTATATGATCTACAAATTCTCACAGTAGAGATAAATAAAATAGTGAAAACTTATAATGCCAATTGATGTCCAAATAATTATTTTCATAAAGGAATGATGCTCATATTCTGAGTTTACTTTTAAATCAAGAAAGACTTTTTTTGTCATTCTACTGCCAATTCCAAATGAGGTACCATGGGAAAAAATGTGCTTAACATTTCCACAAGCCTTTGAACATACTGGATTTTCTTTGCAACATTTTAATTAATAGTACAAGTTCAATACCCGAATTTCAATATCCAACTCATGAATAAAGAAAGAGCAAATAGTAAAAGCTTCTACTATTAAGTAAAATGGTCAAGACTATTTAAACCAGAAAAAATATCCAGTAGATTACTTAGGATGCTGAAGGCAGATATTCAAGCCATGGGTTCTACAGTGAATGTTAATTTTGCATCCTGTGACTTGAATATGGCTTTGCTCATTTGACTAAGGTATCACAATCAAGCTATTCAGTTCAACTACACAGTCTGGTTCAACCATACAATTTAAAAAAAGAAAAACTACACCACTGAATTATAATGAATATTTATAAGACTACCAAAAGTGTGGATTTAATCATTATGAATAATTTTTAAAGATAGGATTTGCTCTTAAAACATTTTGTTCTTTAACAGAACACTGCTCATGTTTATGAGGCCTAAAAAATGCAAAACAGTTACCAGCTTAATGTGTAAATAATCTTTTTTCCCCCATGTGTAAACAATTTTGCACAAAAGCTATTTATACATGGGGTTCCACAAAACAAAAAAACTCATTTTCCTTTGAGAACTGAGTTTAATGTTTACATTTATATTTCAGGTTCTCACACTGAAGAAAAGTAGGGTATAAACTTAAGAGTTAAACATGTTTCCTTTCAAAACAATTCTTCAGTAATAAAAATAACAAGCTGATTAACGAAGAAATCAAACATCTGTTACACACACAAAATCACTCTATACCTCTTGTCAGCAAGATCTGTTTTATTTCCTACTAGCATGATGATAACATCACTTCCTCGTTCTGTTCTGACATCATCAATCCATTTTGTAGTTTGCTGGAATGAGTTAACATCTGGTATAGGAGGGTGGACAAAGAGATTAGTGTTACTGCAAAGCCTCCCCAAGCGATAAACCAAAACCAAAACCAAACAAACAAAAAAAAACCCAAAAAGTTGGGGAGGGGATGGCACATTAGGACCCACTTTTAATGTGCCTGCAATATAACTCCATTTTATCTGAGTACAACTGTCAGTGATATAAACAAATAAGAAGACTAAAGTCCTCAAGGTTCCTTTTATAGTAGTTTAAAACTTTTGAAAATGACCAATGAGTGTAACGTACCAGATGTAATGGGGGGTGGGGAGAAATTTTTAAAATGTTAAGGACAGCTATGGCAGATAATATGGTGTCACATTGCCACAATGTTTTTTTGATTACTTACACATACCCAGCATGACAAAGAAAGCATCTCCAAAAGTAGGTCAGGCAATAAATCCCAACACATCCAGAAAATTTATGAAGCCTTTCAACAGCTTTCAACACCACTCTGTTTGCATTGCTTATTCAGTTTGTGATCACTTTAACTTGAAGTTCATTGTTTAATGCACCAGAATCACTTGTAACAAAATCCATTTTTCTCAGCACTAGATTCTAAGTAGAATACTTCAGTATTTTTTTACAGCAGCTTCAGAGAACAGTTTACTAATATTTTAACCACATGTACATAATTTTTAAAGAAAAATACATAAGGTCTCACTTGCTTTGGTTAAAGTAAGCACAAACATTTTAAAGCTGCAAAACTTGTCAATGCACAATAATGAACATACACTTTTTTAAACAAGTAGCAACCCAAAGTAAAGCTTCAAGAAAAGAAAGATTGCATATAGCCCCTAATCCATCTCCAAAAAAAGGTCTCTGAATGCAAACTTATAATTCTGCCAGTGCAATTAAGTAGATATCACTTCTGGTTGAGCAGATATGAAAAAATGTACAGTAAGAATATCACTAGCTCAAACCAATAGTTTAGGTAAGATTCTTTTTAAAGTAAGTTTAAGATGTAACATTATTCTGGTTTTCCTACAAATTATGGACCACTATGTGGAATGATGGCTTAATATTGCCTAATATCTATAATAAACCAATTTACAAAGACAATTTTAATCAGAGAGCATTTCCCTGTCAGTCACCATATTCTGTGGAAAATTTATAGGCACTTAAAATGCCAAAAGCATTACTCAGTCTTTAGGGAAAAGAAAAAGGATCATTACTTGTTTTAATCTCCTACTTAAAATTTCTTGTTGGAGAGAAATTAAAGTGCAATTTGTTAGCAATAAAGTCAGTCACAGAATCCAGATAGGATTTAAATGAAAATGATTACTAGAAAACTGCACATTATTATGTTTTCTCTGCCTTCCTCTATAGAGAGGATGGCTGGAAGCGGAAAGCAGAGAAAAGTTGACTAGCAGAAGCTTTTAATAGCCTCAATAGAAAGCCTTGGAGGCATCTGAAAAATTTTGGCAAGAGGCTTAAATGCAAATTATTTTATTTAGAGAAACCTGAGATAAAGTTAAATGAAAAAGGAGACATTCTTCCAACAATAATTATGGTGTGACTTAGGGATAACAGGATACTAAGAGAGCCTGGGAGAAGATTCATAATTTGATCTAAAGGAAAATTTCCAGGCCAAAAAAATCTGGCACAGTGGAAATAAAGAAAGTTGGTACAAACATCAAAGCAAATATTTCTGACCTAGCTGGTATATGATAAGGTTTACTATGACAAAACTCATTTTTACATGCTAGTATAGAAAACAAGCACAAGACAAGAACATGCATGCAGCTAGGCTAAAGGTTGAAAAATTAGAAATGCATAATTCCCCCCCCACTCACTTGTGATATCATAAACAACAACTGCCACAGTGGAGTCACGAATGTAGCTAGGAATCAAGCTCCTGAACCGCTCTTGACCTGCTGTGTCCCATAATTGCAATCGTACCTAACAACAAAATCAGTCAAACAAGCAAGAAAAATAAGAAGGTCAACCCGTTGCAAAATACCTACTTGTGATATCGTAAACTACTACGGCTGCAGCAGAATCACGGATGTAACTGGGAATGAGGCTACGGAAACGTTCCTGACCCGCAGTATCCCACAGCTGCAGCCTGATCTGTGGGATGGGAAAAAATAAATAAAAAAAAAAAAAAACCAAACTCATACTAAAAAGAAAAAAGAAATAATGTTTTAGGGGGAAGGTGGGAAGAAGTTAAAAAGCAGACTCATGCAAAAGGTTGTAGGGATGTGAGGAATGAAAATAACACAAAACTCCTTTTTCAAAAGGGAGTAGTATTAAAAATTTGCTTGCTCTGAAGGTACGTGACTTAAATACGGCAATGTGAAAGATTTCACAGAATCAGAAATACAGCTTTTTAAAAACTCCCTTTATGTCTCTTTGAATCTTATGCCTTCCAGATAGCAAAATGTAGACTGTTCATGTTCAAATAGTGAGCATAAAACGGAAAAATGAAGGTAAATGCCAATGAGCAGCCCTGGCTATCAGAGTAAAGGAATGAATGCCTCTCTGAAAGCCTCTCTGAAGCTAGAATGTGTCTCTTTTCTATTGCATCCAGAACACTTTGAAATTGGGTCTCTGACTACTGTGCTAATGTTTCTCCTATATGTTTCTTCCCAGAACACTGTATATAACCTTAGAAAACAGAGAAGTATCTTTTTGCAACTCTCTATAAAAATTTCTTTGCATTCTTACTTTATCATATCTACATTTGAGGAAGAAAAGCCTGAAAACAAGCATTCAGTTATTTTGCCATTATAAACAATTTCTAAGCTTTGAAAATGTAACAAATTACATGCTGTATATTAAACCATAAAAAAGAATATCCAAAAGAAAAACTTTCACACACTAATAGGAAATAGCATTAGAGATACAATAATGTTTTTTGGGCATAGGTCCCAAAATATTACATTTAAGACAGTCACTGTTTAGTTGATAGGAATCTCTTCCAGGGACAGTGGGCTAGAGTACAGAATTTATACTATGCGTAAAGGGAGCATTCCAAAAGACAGGTGTTTAAATCCAACAAATAAATACACATTACCTCTATCTACTCACTATCACTTCGGTATACATCACATTCTGACAAATAAAATTCTGAAATTCACAAATTATGTGATATTCAAATGAAATACTTTTGAATGCCTCAAGAGTAACACTCAAAAAGTCTTTAGCAGCTCTAATGTCTTTATGAAAATACACTTTTCATTATCGCAAAGCTGCTTGTTATCATTTTTCCAAATCAGAATGACAAATTTTATTTAGCAGGCCTAGGGCATTCAGTATTTTCCAAACAACTTGACTTTCTCTCCTCTTTGGATTTCACTTGGAGATTAGGTCAAAATGCTAAGTAAGTACTACCACTCTGTTAATAATAGTTTTTCTCAAAGCCTATAAACTAACTTTCTCAACTTTGCTAACAACTTCTTATAGTGATAATCATCGATTATAGCTTTGATCATCATTTTGTACCCTGGAATGTTGCAGAAAATTGCACATTGAAAGCATTACTCACTGTTCGATCCTCCAAGTACATTGTTTTTGATAAAAAGTCAATACCAATTGTTGCCTGTAAAACAGAATAAAATAAAGAAGTTAAAAACTAAAATAAGAATTATAATAGTTTAGGGGGCGCCTGTGTGGCTCAGTCAGTTAAGTGTCTGCCTTTGGTTCAGGTCACGATCCCACTGGATGTAGCCCTGTGTGGGACTCCCTGCTGAGTCTGCTTCTCCCTATACCCCTCCCCCGACTCATGTGTCCTCTCTCAAATAAATAAATAAAGTTTTAAAAAATAGTAATAGTTTAATGGCAGTTTAGGGCTCAAAGGGTAATTATTATTGTAGGAGAAATAATGAATAAACACGTCATAGCCAAGTACAAATGAACAAAATTTTCAATGATAATGGTTCCCATCAACTAAGCCCATGTGCTGAAGAATTCTTTTAAGCCTTCTATACCATCATCGCTAATCCTCATACATCTCTACAAAGCAGCTACTGCCATCCCTATTTTTTATCATTCTAACAATACTGGGGTTCAGAGAAGTTAGAAAACTTGTCTAGGGGAACAAAGCTTCTGCTGTGGAGTTGGAAATAAAAGTCCAGCTCTTTCCAATATATAATGATTATATATATATATATATAAAATTTATTATTTTATATATCTATATACTTTATATTATAGATCATATATTATTTATTATATATATATTTAAGTTGTGATAAAATACACATAATGAAATTAACCATCTTAACTGTTTTTTAAAAAATGCTATTTTTAAGATTTTGACAGAGACATACCAAGAGAGGGAACACAAGCAGAAGGAGTGGGAGAGAGAGAAGCAGGCTTCCCACCTAGCAGGGAGCCCGATGCAGGGCTTGATGCCGGATCCTGGGATCATAACCTGAACTGAAGGCAGACGCCCAATGACTGAGCCACCCAGGTGCCCCTAAAACGCTATTTTTTGAGAGTAGTTTTAGGTTCATAGCAAAACTAAAAGGTGCAGAGAATTCCCATATATTCCTTTACCCCCACATATGCCTAATACTCCCTACTGTCAACATCCCCAGCCAAAGTGGTACATTTGTTACAGCTGATGAACCTATACTGACACTGATATATTTTTTAAGATAGATTTTATTTTTAAATTGTGATAAAACATTTATCATAAAATATGATATTCTGGGGCACTGTGTGGCTCCGTTGGTTAGGTGGATGACTTCAGCTCAGGTCATGATCCCAGGGTCCTAGGATCAAGCCCGGCACTGGGCTCCCTGCTTTGCGGGGTCTCTGCTTCTCTCTCTCTCTACCCCTTCCCCCAGCTCATGTGCTCGCTCTCTCCCTCTCAAATAAATTCTTAAAAAATAAAATGAAACATAACCATGTTAAGTGTACAATGGCACTGATTTTTTCCACGATGATGTATAACTGTCAATATTATTTTTAAAGCTTTTTTATGACTTCAAACAAAAACTGTACCCAATAAGCAATAACTTATCACAATGTATGGATATCCCACAATTTCTTTTTCCATTCATCTATTAATGGACATTTAGGCTGTGTCTACCTTTTGGGTGCTGTGAATTCCTATATTCAGTTCTTCAGTATATACTGAACAGTGGGATTGCTAGGGCATATGATAATTCTATTTAAACTCTGTGAGAAAATGCCACACTGGCTTCCACAGCAGCTGCACCACTTTAAGTTTCCAAAAGCAATGCATGAAGGTTCCAATTTTTCCACATTCTTGCCAGGATCTGATGTTTTCTTTTTTTTGTAATGCTTGTCTTTAGCAGGTAGGAAATGGAATCCCTTTGTGATTCTGATTTGCAGTTCTCTAATGATTAATAATGTTAAGCATCTTTTCATGTGCTAACTGGCCATTTGTACAACCTCGCTGAAGAACTATTCAAGTCCTATGCATTTTTTTTTTAAGATTTTATTTATTTATTTGTCAGAGAGACAGAGTGAGCACAGGCAGACAGAGTGGCAGGCAGAGGCAGAGGGAGAAGCAGGCTCCCCGTGGAGCAAGGAGCCTGATGCGGGACTCGATCCCAAGACGCCGGGATCATGACCTGAGCTGAAGGCAGCCGCTTAACCAACTGAGCCACCCAGGCGTCCCAAGTCCTATGCATTTTTAAACCAAGTTTGTCAATTTATTATTGATATGCAGTTCTTTATAGATCCTAGATATTAAACCATTCTCCGGTATGTAATTTTCAAGTATTTCCTTCCACTCTGTAGGTTGAGCCTGGTGCTTTTATTGAAAATCACTTGTTCAGCATCTGCATGGCTCAGTCTGTTGAATGTCCGACTCCTGATTTAGACTTGGGTCATAATCACGAGGTCCTGAGATCTAGCCCCACATTGCACTTCACACTCAATGGGGAGTCTGCTTAAGTTTCTCTTTCTACCTGTGTCCCTCCCATGCTTTGTGCACAAGCTCATGCTCACACACTCTCTAAAATAAATAAAATCTTTTTTTTTTAAGATTTTATTTATTTATTTGACAGAAATCACAAGTAGGCAGAGAGGCAGGCAGAGAGAGAGGAGGAAGCAGGCTCCCAGTGGAGCAGAGAGCCTGATGTGGGGCTCGATCCCAGGACCCTGGAATCATGACCTGAGCCGAATGCAGAGGCCTTAACCCATTGAGCCACCCAGGCACCCCTAAAATAAATGAATCTTTAAAAAAAATTTTTTTAAAGAAAATCAGTTGTCAATAGGTATGTGGATTTACTTATGAACTCCCAATTCTATTCCATTGGTCTATGTGTCTATCATTGTTCTGATTACTGTAGCTTTGTAATAAATTCTGAAATCAGGAGTATGAGTCCTCCTACCTTTTTTTTTTAAGATTTTATTTATTTATCTGTCAGAGAGAGAGCAAGCATGAGCAGGGGCGGAGGGGTGGGAGGAGCACACTCACTGCTGAACAGGAAGCCCAATGCATGGCTCGATTCCAGGACCCTGGGTTCATGACCTGAACTGAAGGCAGATACGAAACCGAATGAGCCACCCAAGAGCCCTACTTTTCTTTCTCAAAATTGTTTTGGCTTTTGGATAGAATCGGCTATTTCTACACAAATGGCAGTAGAAATCTGATAGGGACTGCATTAAATCCGTGGATTACTTTCAGTAGTTAGTATTGACATCTTAACAATATTAATTCTTCCTATCCCCTTGCCTAGGATGTCTCTCCATTTATTTAGGTCTTTAATTTTTTTTTTTAGTGTTTTGTAGATTTCAGTTATACACAGACTTTTATTAAGAAAGCAAGTGAGGGTTGCGGGGGGGAGGGGGTCGGGAAAGGGGGGTGGGGTAATGGACATTGGGGAGGGTATGTGCTATGGTTAGTGCTGTGAAGTGTGTAAACCTGGCGATTCACAGACATGTACCCCTGGGGATAAAAATTTGTTTATAAAAAATAAAAATTAAAAAAAAAAAAAAAAAGAAAAGAAAGCATGCAAGAGGAGCGCCTGGGTGGCTCAGTGGGTTAAAGCCTCTACCTCAGGTCTTGATCCCAGGGTCCTGGGATCAAGCCCCACCCCCCACCCCATTCCCCGCCCCAATCCGGTTCTCTGCTCAGCGGGAAGTCCGGGAAGTCGGCTTTCTCCTCTCTCTGCCTGCCTCTCTGCCTACCTGTGATCGCTGTCAAATAAATAAAATCTTAAGGAAAAAAAAAAAAAAAGCAAGCAAGCAAGAGGTGCCTGAGTAGCTCAGATGGTTAAACATCTGCCTTTGGCTCAGGTCATGATTCCAACGTCCTGGGATCAAGACCCACATTGGGTTCCAGGTTCAGTGGGGAGCCTGCTTCCCTCTCTTCCTCTACTGCTCCCCCACTGCTTGTGTTCTCTGTCAAATAAAAATCTAAAGAAAGAAAGAAACCAAGAAACTAGCTTTCCCCTTTATCCTAAACTATGTGACTATGTATTTCAATTACATTTCTATATATAGGGCTTAAATACACACAACCAAGGTACGTTCCAATTTTAGTATATGTCCTGCCGAAGTGAGCACCACATAACCTAGGTACGAATTCCATCTTACAACATCCAGTCTGAAAATGTATATCCCATTCTGTTATATTCTGGGATAATGGGTTCATAAACTTGAATTACTGCGCAAAAGCATCTAACTGACAAACCTGTGGAATGCACAGGAATAGTATAGGACTATATTTAACAAATCTCACCCATAGAATTTCATTTAATCAGTCAAGGTGGCAGAAGCTGCTAATTTTCTAGACAAATATCCATCGTTCCCTTTCTTACTAAAACAATCATTGATTTAAATCCATACTTTTCCCACTAAAAAGACTACATTTTCCAACCTTCTTTGAGTTTTAAATAAATGGGGTTGACTCAGTTGAGAGGTGCACTCTTGGTTTTTCTCCTTTCCTTTTTCTTGCCTGGATGTGGGATACCCTGGACAGAACTCCAAGAACCATTCAATAACATGAGGCAACCTCCATATGGAAGTCATGTATTAGATCTGGTTAAACAAAGTCAGAAGTCCCAGATGACTATGGAGCTGCCACAAAGGTCTGAACTATTCTACTTACAGACTTCTTTTATATGGGAAAAAACCATTCTCAAGTCACTTACTAATGTTATTTTGTGCTTGTTATAAACAGCCCAAAATAATTTTTAATAGCTACAAACAGAAATATGCCTTGTCAGATCTCACAGCCAACACATATAAATATTTCAAAATTAGTACAAAATAAGATTTTATGTATAATAATCCCCTCCCTTCCATTGCACTATCCTAGTTTTGGAACATAAAGATTAAAATTAAAACTCATAAAGATTAAAATTAACCTGAAGGGGCGCCTGGGTGGCTTAGTGGGTTAAAGCCTCTGCTTTCGGCTCAGGTCATGATCCCAGGGTCCTGGGATCGAGCCCCACTTCAGGTTCTCTGCTCGGCAGGGAGACTGCTCCACAACCCCCCGCCCCCGCCTGCCTTTCTGCCTACTTGTGATCTCTGTCAAATAAATAAAATCTTTAAAAAATAAAAAAATTAAAAAAAAAAATAAAATTAATCTGAAAAACATAGCCTGTTTCTGCTCTTCTTTTCAGTTAATTTTATTCCAAGCAGAACTATGGCAAAAAAGTTAATCACCCAAAAGATTTAAGCCAACAGCAGGAAAAATAGAAAGAATGGATGCAAAACGAAACATTATCAGCTATTTCAGCATCCTGAATGTTACTGATGTGAAACTAATTCAAATCTTCATAAAAGACGGATGACACATTAGTGCTGCCTCTTGCTGATCTTTATAGAAATGCAGACAAGAATTATATAAGAAACCAGAGGTTAGAGAAAATTCTCCCACATAATTTACAGCTTCACATTATTTTAAGTGTTGATTAATTATGTTGGGAAAGTCTACTTTGTGAAGAAAAAAAAAAAGAAATAAAAGAATTAAACTGAGTACTTTTACTGTGGGAGCACAAAATTGAAGGTTGAACAATGGCTTGCCCAAATATATCAGCATCAAGTCCCGAGTTGGTTTCCCTGCAACTCCCTCTCCTTTTGCCCCTCCCCTCCACTGGTGCTCTCTCTCTGTCTCAAATAAATAAATAAAATCTTAAAAAATAAAAAATAAATGTTTCAATGTTTTAAACTATGCCAAAAAGGGACACCTGGGTGGCTTAGTGGGTTAAAGCCTCTGCCTTCGGCTCAGGTAATGATCCCAGGGTCCTGGGATCAAGCCCGGCATCGGGCTCTCTGCTTAGCAAGGAGCCTGCTTCCTCCTCTCTCTCTCTCTCAGCCTGCCTCTCTGCCTACTTGTGATCTCTGTCTGTCAAATAAATAAATAAAATCTTTATAAATAAATAAATAAATAAATAAATAAAATCTTAAAAAAAAAAAAAGATCTTTAAACTAAGCCACAATGAATTTATGTTTGAGGGTTTTTTTTTCCCATTTAAGACAGGAAATACTTTATTCAGTTTTGTTTTTTTTTTAATTTGTTTATTTGACAGAGAGAGACAGCAATTGAGAGAGAGAGCGAGCATGAGCAAGGAGGCACCGGTGAGCACATAAGCATGAAGAAAGGGAGAAGCAGGCTTCCCGCTGAGCAAGGAGCCTGATACAGGACTCCCTCTCAAGACCCCGGGGTCATGACCTGAGCCAAAGGTAAACACAACCAACTGAGCCACCCAGGCGGCCCTCAAATAAATAAAATCTTTTAAAAAATAAATCAATAGGGGTGCCTGTGTGGCTCAGTGGGTTAAAGCCTCTGCCTTCGGCTCAGGTCGTGATCCCAGGGTCGTGGGATCGAGCCCCGCATCAGGCTCTCTGCTCAGCCGGGAGCCTGCTCCCCCCACCCACCCTCCGCCTGCCTCTCTGTCTATGGTAATCTCTCTCTCTCTCTCTATGTCAAATAAATAAACAAAATCTTTTAAAAAAAGAAATAAAATAAAATTAAAAATATAAATAAATAAATAAATAAAACAGAAAAGGCTTCCCTGTAAAAGCACCACCTTTGTGACACTTTTAACTTTAGTACTCCTCTCCTTCTTCAAGCTCTCCATCAACTAAATCCACACCAACCTCCTCATAATCCTTTTGAAGGGCAGCCACATCCTCACAGGCCTCAGAAAACTGTCCTTCCTCCATGCCCGTAATCACATACCAGTGAACAAAGGCACGCTTGGCACACGTCAGGTCAAACTTGGGGTCCAGGCAAGCCCAAGACTCAGAAATGTCTCTGATGTTGCTTACCATGCACACAGCTCACTGTACTTTGGGCAGGTCTCCACCAAGTACCACAGAGGGAGGCTGGTAATTAATGCCCACTCTGAAACTAGTGGGGCATCAGTCCATAAACTGGACAGTACACCTGGGTCTTGATGGTGGCAATGGCAGCACTGATATCTTTGGGAACCATGTCGCCACTGTACAACATGTAGCAAGCCATGTATTTATCATGGCAAGGATCACATTTAACCATCTAATTGGCTGGTTCAAAGCATACAGTGGTGATCTCTGCTATAGAAAGCTGTTCATGGTAGGATTTCTCAGCAGAGATGACAGGATCATTATGTGGCCAGGGAGAAGCAGATGCAGAGATAGGGCACCACATTAATCTGGAATTCTGTCAATTCAATATTCAGGACTCCATCAAATCTGAGGAAAGCAGTGATGAAGGACACAACTTGACCTATCAACCTATTTAGGTTAGTGTAGGTTGGGCATTCAATATTGAGGTTTCTATGACATATCACAGATAGCTTTTTTTTTTTCAAGACTTTATTTATTTGACACAAAGAGAGAGAGATCACAAGTAGGCAGAGAGAGAGGGAGAAGCAGGCTCCCCGCTGAGCAGAGAGCCCCGTGTAGGGCTTGATCCCAGGACCCTGAGATCATGACCTGGGCTGAAGGCAGAGGCTTTAACCCACTGAGCCACCCAGGTGCCCCCACAGATAGCTTTAAAGTCTACCATGAAGGTGAATTTATGTTTACTGTCGATCTGTAATAGCTTTTGGAATAAGAAATCTCCTAAATTCCAAGTAATCTCAAAGGTTAGTCTGAGCAATATAATCTTTCTCAAATAGAAGAATGAGTTTAAAACAAACAAAAAACAGGAAAAAGAATGAATCTATTCTAACTGAATCTTTCTTCAGCTTATTTATATTAAGCTAAGCCATGTAAAACTAACAATATCCTATCATTTTTGAATAATAAAAATAGCAACATAATATGCTTCAAGCTCATATACTCTAAACTGTTAGGAAAATCTGTGGGTCTATAACTGGAAAAAGAAGATAAGTAGTGAAAAACAAGAGCAACTGTAAGAGACTCTAGTTAGAATAGTTTTTTGTTTCACTCTGAAATACTGTCTAAATTTTGGACAGTTAAAGACTCTTCTGGCCAACCAGTTTCCTCCTTTTTTAAATGAAATTAATTCAGGGAAAGGAATCATACCTAGAACGTGAATTATTAACAATATAATATTTATCATTTTTATGAATTAAAACTTTACATAAACTAAGTTTGATATATATATATATATATTACATATGGCTCATTCTAGCAAAGAGACTAGCTCCTTATCTTTCTGTTGTGTGTGTGGTCGGGGTGGGAATAGAGATTCTTCAAATGATTCACTGAAGGATTCTTCACCTGAAAACTAAGTTGGCAGCTAACCATATAAAGGTCAATTCTTCATATTCAAAGATAATACTTAACCATACTATCAAGCTGATTTCCCTAAATAAGGATCTAGGGTACTATACCATCTAAATTTTCTTATTAGAGCTAAACTAAAAGAACATCTAGGACTGTATCTAATTGTTATAAAAACTTAACTCACATTGTTAATTAGCAAATCCAATGAATGCCAAAGTATAACGATACTTTAGCTTTATTAGCAACAATTTTCCCACAATCACAATCTTTCCTTATCTGTCAAATTCTATCAATATCACTACCCTTATGTCAACATCACTAGCCTTTATATGTCTGACTGAACAGCAGCAAGAAGGAACAGGTATGTACTTTCAGGTATGCCAGAAAGATCTTAATTTCACTCTGAACATGGGTATAACAAAATCCTTTAGAAACACCCAGAGAACTCTAAAAAGACTCCAGCTAATAAGTCTTTTAGCCTAAGACTCCAACCCTAGTTCAGATTTTTTAGCTCATGGTAGTGGTTCTATTCCCAAAGATCTGAGCTTATACTTTTCAGGAATTTTCCACATGTGGCTCAATGACATCAATCCTTCTGTTGTATCTCTGAAACTGGCATTTGTAGCTCTTCTGATGAGAAGAGACAGAGCACTGCTCAGAATCAAGACACCATACACAAGAGAAGGTCCTCTAGGTGAAGCCTATAGGCCGTAGAGTTGCAGAGACCTAGAAAATCTGGGATATTTGACGTAAAGGAGTCCAGAAGAAACTGAAGCATTCTTATAGACTGAACTCTTTCATTTCTAAATCTGCTCTTTTCATGTCATCAGGTGGTTAAACCATTTCTGAAATATTCTAAAGAATGATAATAAAATATATACAGTATATACTAATTAGCTTAAGAAGTAACTTTCCTAAAATGTCAGATTTATATATATCAGTCATTTCTGTTCTATGATCTTTATGGTTTTTAGTAAAAGGCTTAATTAAGACAAACTCCTTTTGGGATGATAAGAAGGTCCCTAATCTTGATGGTGGTGGTAGTTTCACAGGTGTACACATCTATCAAAACTTGTCAAAATTAGTAATTCTTTACTATTATGTGATTTTAAGAGTCCTGTGTGTGTTGGATAAAAAGTTCTTTGTCATGTGTCTTTTGCTTGTTTTAGGTTTAGTTTAATTTTCTAGTTTCTTAAGGTAGAAAGTTAAATTATTGATTTAATGTATTTCTTCTTTTCCCTATAGCACTGCTTTAGCTGTATCCTATAAATTTTGGTATACTGTGTTTTTTTTTTTCTCATTCCATTTGCCTCAAAGTATTTCCTAAATTTCTGTGGGTTTTTTTTTCCTTGACTCACTGATTATTTCAGAATGTGCTGTTTAATTTCCACATTTTTGTGAAAATCCCAAATCTCCTTCTGTTAATGATTTCTAATTACATCATTCATTTATTCTTGACTTTAAGTACAGACCAAAAGATCACAGAATCCTAGGCTTGAACCACATAAGAGAATATCTACAATCACTCCTACTTCAATCCCAGATGGTAATCAGTGATTATCTTTCAATGGACTCTGGGAGAGGAAATAAATCAAGTGCAAAGATTGAGGACTATGAGCAAAAAAAATACTTGGTATTTATACAGCATTTTACAGATTACAGAAAGTGCTTTTATGTAAATAAGCAGGTTTTTAAAAAGACCTTAAATAATACTTCTAACACAAAACAGAGACAACTACTAAATTAGCAAAAATAAAATACCTGATAGGTGTTGTCAAAACTGTCATACATGAATCTGGTGATCAAGGATGTCTTTCCAACTGAAATGAAAAGGAGAAAAGATTTACTCAGTTAACATATTACACTGGGTTCTCAAGTGATTCTTCTACAGACAACAATTAAAGTCACTGGGAAATATCTGCAATGGTTCTACTAATAATAATTTAGAAACATATAGCCCCTAGCTTGTTGAAATGCCTTTCTTTAATAAGAGATGACAATCACTCAAATTAAGAGCACAGGTAAAGAGAGTTTTATTTAGTAAAAGAGCTGAGGAAAATGAAAAGATGGAGGGAAATAATCAATTATGTTGACATCTCTAATTCACAAAAGGCCAAGCAGATACTACTTGGGCCCTAACAAAAAGAACTAGGATAGGACTTGAGAAAAAGCCTCTTTATATAGCAACAGTTGAACTATGAATTTATTAGCAAATAGTACATATAGTTTTCGTTTTTTAAAGAAATGCTCACCATCTTTTTCATATAAATGAGTAAAATGGTGGGGGGGGGGGCTGGCTGGCTCAGTAGGTTAAAGCCTCTGCGTTCGGCTCAGGTCATGATCCCAGGTTCCTGGGATCGAGGCTCGCATCAGGCTCTCTGCTCAGCTAGGAGCCTGCTTCCCCCCCTCTCTCTGCCTGCCTCTCTGACTACTTGTGATCTCTGTCAAATAAATAAAATCTTAAAAAAAAAAAAAGTAAAATGTATAGATTGCATTTTACTGGTGGTACAGAAAATGACAGGAAGTGAAAATTATGTATATCATACCACCCATATATAATCAATGTTGGTATATGTTTTCTGAAAATTTTTTTATATATAAAAATATGTACTTAAAAGTAAAACTCTAGAACCGTTCACAGGAAAGCCAGGAAAAATATACATACTACTATTTTCAACAAC
>PISX010014944.1:0-51329 GCA_004024625.1 Mellivora capensis | reverse complement strand
AGAAGGGAGTTGAGGGAAATTGGGGGGGGAGATGAACCATGAGAGACTATGGACTCTGAAAAATAACCTGAGGGTTTTGAAGGGGCGGGGGGTGGGAGGTTGGGGGAGCCTGGTGGTGGGTATTGTGGAGGGCACGCATTGCATGGAGCACTGGGTGTGGTGTAAAACTATGAATTCTGTTACGCTGAAAAGAAATAAAAAAAAGTTAAAAAAAAAAAAAGAAAAAATCACCTTAAAACTCTTCCTTGAATACTGGTGTATTTTCAAGATTTCTCTGCTCCCTCTGTTTTTATAAGCATCCAAGACTGGAAGCAAGAGATTTGGCTTCCAGTCCTGCCTCGCTGTGTGACCTTGGGCAAGTCCCTGCCCTTCCCTAGGTTTCAGGCTCCTCACCTGTGAAAGGAGGTTTTGGGCATGGTGACCTCAGAGGAGGCCCCTTGCAGCTCTGACCTTCTGTTTCTGCTTCTGTTCCTGGATTGGCAGAAGAGGCACAGGCAGACTGCCCCTCTGCGGGGGACTCATGGCTGACAGCTCCCAGCAAGTCACCTCCGGGACGATGTGATAGGCCTGGAAACAGCCTTCAGTGCAGGCTCAGCATTCCCAGGCCTGCCTGCTCCCTAGGCCCATATGGTGCCCCCTGCCAGCCGGACACCACCAGCTGCCTTTCACCTGCCAGCCCTGGTGATTGCTTTTCCTCCAGGCTCCAGAATGCTCTCTCTACTGCCCCAGGACCCAGAAGGCTCAGGGAAAGAGAGCTGGGGGGCTCAGCCCCGAGGACCTACATACCCATTGCCACAGCACTTTTTGGGGAGAAAATAGCCTCATATGGTAAAAAGCTAAAGAGAGGGAGAGAGGGAAGGAAGGAAGAAGAGAGGAAGGAAAGGAACTCTGCCTGTGTTCCAGCTCATCTGGACCCCTTGCTAGGCGTTCAGAAAATGAATCAGAAAAACTTATTGGCCTTGAAGGACCCAAAGTCTAGTGGAGACAATCAGAGTAGAAACAGGCAGCAACAACACTCTCAATGGTGAGAGCTTAGGTCTATGGGATCTCAAAGGCAGAAGCCTAACAGATGGGTGGCAGTCAGGGAAGGCTTTCTGGAGGTGAGCTTTCAAGGACAGATCTCTGCCTTTCCAACTCATGAACTCATGTTCTTAATTCTTACAGACAGCCCTGTGGCATAGCTGTTGTTGCTGCTTTTACAGGTGAGGCTCAGAAAGGTAAGTTCACAATCACCAAAAGAAGGAGTCAGGTTCAAATCCCCAGCATTCCACTCTGGACTACAAGCCTGGGTTTGAGTTTGATCCCAACCTCTGACTTGTAGAGACCCTTATTGATTTCTTCTCTCCCAGACTTTGAAATCTTATCTATAAAGTGGGTGTATTATTGCTGGCTGCAGGGTTTTGGAGGAGCAAAGGACAGATGGTGGAAAAAGCACTTAGTTTAAATGTCAGTGGGGCCTCACCATCCAGCTGGGGACAGCTCAGCCCCATCTTTCTCCCAGCACAGGAACAGGACTCCTGTCTTCTGAGCTAGCAGCAATCCTAGAGGCTGAAGTTCACCTTTGCCGAAGTTCCCCATCTAGAAGAAGCCATACTGTGACATGGAGGCATGTGCTCTTTTGATTGCAAAGCCCAACAGATGACTATAGGATCCTAGAGAGAATTCTAAATCTTGGACTTAGCACATCTGTGCTGCAGGAATTCTAGAATCCAGACTGCCAGCAAAATGCCTCCTACTAAGCATGGCAGGCTCTGGGTCCAGGTCATGCAGCACCTGATCTTGGCAGATTGGAAGGATCACTAGAAATAGCATCCCATCTCCTTTGACAGATAAAGATTAAGACCGGGGGGGGGGGGGGAGGAATTGCCTCAGGTAACAGAGCAAGTCAGTGTTAGACCCTAATACCCAGGCCATATCACCACATGGGGAATGGAGTGGGGGGTGGGGCAGCCCTGGAGCCCTGATCGTGCCAGAGAGCAGCCTGGGTGCTGCTGGGTGAGTAAAATGCCGAGCTGGTCTTACTAAGGAAAACTTTAATAGTCCTGCCCGGTTCCCAGCAAAGTCCTACTACTCCCACCTCTCCTTCTAAGCCTCCCATTGCCCTGGGCATCACCCTCCTCTCAGGCAAGACCCTTCTCTCCGACCCTAAGCCTAACCATCTGTAAAATGGTCCCCAAGTATCTTATAGCTGGGCTGCCTAGAAATCCTAGGAATAAGGGGATTGGGAGAGGGGAGAAAAGAAGGGGCCACTCTGGCTTTGGGCCCTCTACGTTAGGGGCGCCAGCTGTGTGGACTCCCTGGGCAGCAAGAGCAGGAGCCGGGGCTGGGCGGGGCGAGGCAGGGCGGTCGGGGGCGGGGCATGGGGCGGGGCCTGGCCGGCCATCACCCCGCCCCGTCGGACGTCGGCGCGAAGCTCGCGCCGCGGGGGGAGGAGCGCGGAGCCCGCGCGCCGCGCGGCCCCGGCGGAAAGTTTTCCCTCACGGAGTTTTGGCTGTGGCGGCGGGAGCGGCCATGGACGCGCTCAAGTCTGCGGGGCGGGCGCTGATCCGGAGCCCCAGCCTCGCCAAGCAGAGCTGGGGGGGCGGCGGCCGGCATCGGAGTGAGTGTGTGCGCGTCCGCCGGGCCGGGCGAGGGCCGGGCGGGGGTCCAGGCCAGAGGGACCCGCCTCCCGCGGGCGCCGGGGGCCGAGGCGCGGTCGGCCCGGTGCCCTGCGGCCCTGCCAGGTCCTGCGGGGGTTGGGGGTCGCCGGGCGTCAAGTTGCGCTCCCACTCCTGTCCCCGCTCTGTGCGGCTGGGGAGGAGGGGCAGAAGCTGGGGAAGAGCGGAGCTCGGGGTCCCCAGGTGCAGGCGGCAGTCGGAGGGGCCGCAGGTGAGGGGAAGAGGCGTGGACGAAGCCCGGCACCTGGCCACTTCGCCACGCTGGGCGGCTGAGGGGAGACAGTGCTCGGGGGAGGAGTGAGCGCCGGGTTTGGGGAGATGCCTGTAGCCCTGCGCCCTAGCTGCGAGGTCCGCGGCCCGTGGGAGCCCATTTGGCTCCCCCCTCCGCCACCCTCCTGCCAGCCCTGGAGGTCGTCTTTGGGCTCCCAGACGCCCAGAAACCGACTCAGGTGTGAGCGGGCTTCTCAGGTACCTACTTGAGGTTGGGGGCGAGGCTCAAGCCTGGGGTCTCAGGAGGCTTCACACCCCGAGTCATCCAGACCCCTGCGGCCCCTCCTCTTGGCTGGCGTTCCAGCTAATTTTGAAACCTTTTTTCTCTCGCACTTTGCCCCTCGGGCTTCCGAAGTCCCAGGGCGCCCAGGCGAATGGCAGACTCGTCGCCACCTCTCCCCTCTCCCGGGGGCGTCTGGGAGGCCGGGAGGCCCCCCTCCCCGGCTCTAATTACTCTCAGGGAACCCGTCACCTAGCACCTTCCCCTGAGGCCTGAGAAACCCGGCCCTAGTCCCTCTTTTTTCTCCAGGAGAAAGGGAGTGGATTGCCTGGGGTCACACAGGCCTTCCTGGTAGAGGTGGAGCAAGAGCCAGAACTTCTGTACACGCCCACCCTCCTATCAAACACCTGGGACTCCAGCTTCTCCCCTCCCCCTCTCCCCCCCCCCGCCCCCCCCCAAACCACTGACAGTACAGTCACACGCCACCACCCCCGTCCTTCTTTTCTGGGCTCCGCCAGGGGAGCCCGAGTTCCCAGTGCCAGCGTGTCTGGGCCTAGAAAGCCGCCCTGCCCTTCCCTCTTGCCCCACTCCACTGTTCAGCTGTGGCCACCTCCTAAACCAAGACTGGCACTGGGAACACGGGCTGTGGCCTGCTGGTGGGGGTGGGGTCAGAGACCCATTAGGGCTGATCAGGGCCAGGCCAGGGATGCACCATCTCCCACATTTATTGGCCCCTAAATATAGCCCCTTTAAATACTTCAGGGATTTGACTGGGACTTCTGAGAATAATGATTTGTTCCAGTGGTGGAACCCTGCGGTTCTCCTGGGAAGGGGGAGGAAGGAGGGTGCTAGGTAAGGGAAGAAAGCTTTAAAAGCCTCCTTGATTCTGGGGAATGGGGAGAGGAAGCCACCTTAGATGGTGGGAGAGAGTTTCTTGTGCTGCTCTGATCTTGAGCAAGTCATTTTCCTTTCTGGCTCTCAGTTTCCTCACCAGAAAAATGGGATAAAACTTCTAACCTGACAGGGATGTTGAGAAACTTATTGATAATGCTTCCTACGGCACTTCATTGGTGGTTTCCTTCTGTCCCTCTCCCCCTTCCTGTCGTGTGGACCTTCAGTGTGACTATTACTGTGATGAAACAAGTTTTGAGGGCTCAGAGCCTATCTATACCTGCAGAGAAAAGGAGAGGAGAACCCCCCTCCCCTACAGACCCCCAGAAAGCCCAGAGTGCTGTCCTGAGCCTTCTGGACCCAGAATGACCTGGGTGGAATCTTCACTGTCCTTCATTATTGTCAGTTTTCTTATCTGTAAATTGTAAATAACGATAGTACCTGGCTCAGATTTGTGTGTGTTTGTGTATTAAATGAAATAGTGTTTTGCCTGGAATAGCAAAGTAAAATAAATAGTAACTACTGCTTTTGTCACTTTATGTTTTACGCAGTTTTTGCTTCTGTTGTTTCATTTGCTCCTGTGAGGTGACAGAGCAGGGATTCATTTTTTTTTTTTAAGATTTTATTTGTTTTATTTGACAGATCACAAGTAGGTAGAGAGGCAGGCAGAGAGATAGGGGAAGCAGGCTCCCTGCTGAGCAGGGAACCTGATGCGGGGCTAGACCCCAGGACCCCGAGATCATGACCTGAGCCGAAGGCAGAGGCTTTAACCCACTGAGCCACCCAGATGCCCCCAGAGCAGGGATTCTTATCAGACCCGTGTCAGAGATAAGAGACTGGAGGTTCAGGCTCCCGCACAGCTTCCTAGAGGTAGCACTCCGAATCCCCAGACCAGGGGTTTCATCACCATGCCTCCTATGAGGCACCATGACTCTGGCCATGGGAGGAGCTGGGGTAGACCCCATCCCAGGTTGGGGTGACAGCTCCTGAGAACAGTAGTGGCCACAAGGTAGAGGGAAGCTGTGGGTATGTCTGGGGTGGAGGTGCTGGGGTAGCTTGGCCTGAGGCCATGTTCCGGTCATCTGGAAAGGAGCCCCTGGTTGACTTTTGGGGCCAAAATGAAGCCTGTGGAGTTAAGGTTAGACTTGAAACCTGCTATCAGCTGTGACTTGCTCCTCCTCCCCACACCGCTCAAGATCCTCAGCTGGGATTAGCATGATTATTTTATTTTGTGGAGAAACTGAAACCCAAAGAAGGGAGGCAGCTTGCCTGAGGTCACACAACAAGCTAAAACCCTAGGCTGTTTTGCACGGAACCTAATGGCCCTGTCTCCCAGCTGGTCCTGAGTCTGAAGAACTACCTCCCTCTCCCACACACTGTCTTTTTCCCATCTCTTCAGGAGCCACAATATTTTATCTCTAGTCCCTAGCCAGGGGTTTTCTTTTCTTCCAGCGGCCTGAAAGGAGGCTCACCCTGGCCCCTCAGTACCCTTCTTTCCAAGAGGGGTCCCCTCTGATCCTCAGGCTCCTTCCAGGCTGTCCGAGGACTCAGCAGGTAAAGAAATACAGGGCACAGGTTCCAGGAAAGCTAGAGTACGGTGGTTTGTGGGGAACAGAGGATCTATTTGTACTTACTTACAATATTTACGATAGAAGATATTATAAATAAACCCCCAAGTCATCATACTTACTGATCACAGACTATGTGCCATGTACCGATAGGTGCTGGAGAGTCTGGTGAACAAGTCTGTCTGTCTGCCAGCAGTGCTCACGGTCTGGCGGAGGAAGCAGAATGACCAGGGTGCACACGAGTAGTGGTGAAGAAGGATAAAGTGAGGAAATGGCGGGGACTGCTTCCTTAGAGTGGTATCTCCCTTTGGGTTCTTCTAGAAAGCAGATGCTGAGAGAAGGATCTGAGTGCGAGTTATCTATCTGGGAACAGACCGTAGGAAATATTTAGGAGAAGTGAGAAGGGAAGAGAGTCCAAAACGTGGACAATATGAAGCCAGTCGCCAGTGTGGGTGACTTGAGCGCCATCCCGTGGGGAGCTTTGGGAAGTAGTGGAGAATGTGCTCTTCAGTTACTGTTTGAGGGGCAGTTCCTGGCAGTGGTGGATTCAGGGATGGGAGCCCTGAATGCCCCAGTCTGCATGGACATTGGCCCCTCTGGTAGCCAGAGAGAGCTGCAGGCAGAGAGGTGGCTAGTCGGGGATGTGTGTGGAAATGATGTCCACTGAGGGGATTGAGGTGGGGGGCACTGCTAGTGTCAGGGCCGGCAGTCAGGCCTCTCCAAGAAGGTGACTTGGAGCACATGTGAAAATATAGGAGGGAGGAACCTGGGAACAGCTTTCCAGCCGAGGGAACAGCAGGGACGTTTAACTGGAGGCTGGGGCCCTGCTTCTCACAGGTCTGGTGGCTGAGGGAGGCATAGGTGCCTTAAAGGAGTCAGGTCATTCCATGCTCACGGAGTGGCACTCTGTTCTGCAGGACAGGACGCCCACCCCTCGGGTCATCCTGGACCTGACCCCTGGCTCACATGCAAAGGGGCTTGGTGGGCTGCCGGCGTGGGTGAACAGCACAGACTGTGGGAGGCAAAGACCAGCATTGTCAATTATGAGTCATGGTCAGACTCCTCTGAGCCTCTTTTATACATAAAGTGAGAGTCCTAATATATCCTTGCCTCTCCTCACAAAATACAGAAAATGGCTGTGTGTCCATTCAAGCCCTTAGCCCTCAACCCTTGGTAATGACAGTAGCTCACACTTCAGTGTGCCGGGCATGGTTCTGAGCCTACCTGGTGTGTAAACTCACTTCATCCTCACAGCAACCCTATGGGGTTGTCCAGTTTTTAAGTGAGGAAACTGAGGACCAAGGAGGTGGAGTGACTAAACCCACAGCCCATTTCCAAACCCCAGGGTTTTAACCTTGACAGCTTGTTTTTCTTTCACAGAGTTTAGGTACCCAGGAAATGAGAACTTATGCGATGATTATTTTTAATTATTTTCTTTTGATAATCTTAACAACTTCTGAAATTTACCTGGCACTTTTTACATGCTGAACCTGTTTCTGATGATGCTCTTGAGGAACTGAACCCATTTGTCAGATAAAGAGACTGTGGCCTTAGAAAAGCAGCTACATTCTGGGTCATGGTAGAGCTGGAGTTGCCTTCTGAGATGTTACCCTGTGGCTTCTGAGGTCATCTCCCCACCAGACTGGAAGAGGCTGGAGGCCAGGGCACTTGGAGGTTCCCCCTGGCCCATGGGTTTGGCTGTTGCTCTGATTTTCCAGACACGAGCCAGGCTGGCTCTCCCCTTCTCCAAGAGGGGCACAGGGGCCCCCTGCCCAGCTCTGAGTCCTGGGCAGGGGGCCTTAATGAGGAAAGGGCACACATTTGCAGCCACAAGTTAAACTGGGCATATGGTCCATCCCCAGCTAACTCTGACAGCAGGTCATCTGTAAAATTGCTAAGTTAAAATAGCGCAGTCATTATTCCACCACAGGGCTGAAAATAACCAAGACCGGAACAGGGCTGTGGACTCAGGCCTGTATTTGCCTGAGGGCCTCTGGGAGCTCTTCCTGAAGCCCTGGGCTCCTCCCCTAGGAGCATGTGGCCTCCAGCCCGAGATGGCTGGCTGGTGGGCAGGCGTGAATGCAAGTGAATTCGGTTGTCTTATTGAGTGCTCTTTGGTGTGGGTTTCTTCAGGGAAGGTGTGGGGAATGAGAGACCTTCCACCTCATTGAAGAGATGAGTCATGCCCAGAAGGACAGTATAGGAGCAGAGGTAGGATTCCCTTCCTTGAGGGGAAGGAGGATCTTGCTGGGCCTGGAAGGACGAGGTAGTGAGTGGGGGAAGAGGGTTCGCAGCTTTGGACAGGAGTGTACCTTCTTCAGTTCCTGGGGGAGACACACATGACCAGAAGGCCTTCAAGAGGAAGACACATGGTAGACAGCTGCTGGGTGTGAGTGATGTGGCTGGAAGGAGGAAGGAAGAGAGGGAAATCCATGCTCAAGAGAGGCACAGGCTCAAGAAAGAAACGGGAGGCCAGCTCACAGAGGGACGATGCCCCATCAGGGGGTGTGACCATGGGCTGGGTCCTGTGCTAAGCACATTATGTTTTATTATCTCATCATCTAATTTTATTATCTCATCAAATGGCCAAACCAGTAGCCTGTGAGCTGTGGACTGTTGTTTTCCCCATTTTATGGATGAAAAAACTGTGACTCTGGGAAGGTAATTAATTTGCTCAACATCACTCAATGTCAGACCTGAGATTCTAGGATTAAGGCCTTTGTTCTTAACAGCTAGGCTCTCCTGCCTTCAAGAAGGCTTCCTGGATGAGGGTGGACGCAAGGGGTTTTAAGCAAATAAAGGGAAGGGCATTTCTGATAGAAGGAACTCCTTTAGTAGAAGCAACTCCCAGAGTCAAACCGTAGAAGTGGGAAAGAAAATGTTAAACATCACGAGAAAGAAGCTCTGCATGGTTGCAGCGTACGTTGTGTGTACATGTGCATGTGAATGAGTGTGTGGATGCAGGGATATTGTAGGAGTGGGCACTGGGACACCTGTGACTCCCCAGTAGTCATTGTGGGAATTGGCTGTAATGGATTGGGAGCTGGGGAGGCGGGGCGGGGTAAAGCTCTGACTTGCTGTGTGGTCTTGTACAAGTCCCATTGCTCTCTGGGCCTCAGTTTCATCATCTGTTATGTGAAGAGTTTGGGCAGAGGGTCTCCATGGCTGATGAGTGGCAACTGGTCTACCAGGGCCCTCATGAAGGAGGCCATGGAATAGGAGAAGGGTCAGGCCAGAGAAGGAAGAATGCAGAATATGCCAAGCATTTCAGAGGTCGGGGAGGACTGGGGAATGTTTTGACAGCAAAAAGGTCATCTGTGACCTTGGCAAGCTTTGGCCCTTTGTAGTGGAAGGGGCGGAAGTGGCTTTGGAGAGGAGCCAGGAAAGGCTGAGCTGAAGGAAATGGGATAGTGGGGACATGAAAATGGTGGGGAGGAAGGATGTTTGCTGTAGGCAGGGATGGAGAGTGAGATGAACGAGGCCATCCCTAATTGGCCCCCCAAACACCAACCCCTGATTGGTGTTGCCTGCCTGGAGCCTTATATTGAGAAACAGTCCAAAGCCTGTAAATCAGAGAATAGAGCTGCAATTGATTAGCAATTGATTAGCGTCTGCCTAGGAAACTAGTGATAGACAGGGCAGCATGTAGTTGGCCGTCCTTGCCCTGGGAGGGGCAGCATGGGCCAGACAGGGTAGAGGGCCCAGTGCTGCCACCTGGGCCCAGTAGCGCAGGAACCCCTGAGCCAGCCTGTACCTGCAGCCCTGCTGGGCCTCAGCTGCCCTGGCACCAGTGATGCCCAGTTCAAAGCTTTCTTCCTGTGGCTCTTCCATTAGAGACACTGAGGGCTCCTGGATGAGCAAGGAGAGTACAGGATTCTCCCAGCTCCTCTCCCAGAAAGTGGTCCAGGGAAGTTGGCTCTGCCTGGCTCCAATGGTGGCCCCTGGAGACTGATTCCTTTGTGGATCCTGCCCTATCCAAGATCGTGGGTGAAGCTGAAGAGCCGTTTCCTCCTCTTTCAAGTGGCTAAATGGTAATACCTCCTACACTGCATTGTCAGAGAAGGGATGATAATGGACAGGCAAAGGGCCCTGACATGCAGGAGTGTGGGGTTTTCATTCATCTTGGTGATCTGCTTGGAAGGATCCCTAGAGACCTTCCTTCTCTTCTGGCTTCATTGCTTCCAGCTGAGTGATCTGGGGAGAAACCCTGGGGATTGTTCAAACCACTGATGAAGACCACACTTGCCCTCCTGCCTCTCTGCCTGCTCGGGGCCCTCTCTCATGTGGGTGGAGTGAGGCGGGGGCTTTCCACCTCTCTCTGTTTAGTCTTCATAGCTCCCATCTCCCAACCTTCCTGACCTCAGTCTCAGGCAGTTTTCAGAGGACTCTTCTGTGTGCCCTGCTCTGTACCCTGGCCTCAGCATTACTAGGCTTAGAGGGGAGAGGGGACTTCATAAGATGTCATTTGAGCACTCACTTCTCTCTTTCCTGCCCCTGTCCCCACCTCTCTCCTGGTCCCCCAACCCTGCCTCTTTCCATGGCTGTGGAGATGGAGGCCAGCAAGAGTAGGCTGGGGCCCTGGGAACCACCCAAGTTTGAGTTCTGACTCCCAACTCTTTACTCACTGTATGTGGCCTTTTGATGACTTTGGTTCTCTGAGCCTCAGTTTTCTAAACTGTAAAGTGAGAATAGCATCCACCTCACAGGATCATGTAGAAAATTCAGTAAGAAAATAGCATGGTTTGCTCTCAGCAAGTATTGAAGTATAGAGTTTGGGTTTTGAACTTGAAAATATGGGCTCAGATCTTGGCTCTTACACTTGCTGCCTCTGTGGACGTAGTTGTGTGATTTCACCTCCCGGGGCCTCAGTGTCTTTGTAAGTGGGTAAGCGATAAAAGTGTCTACCTCATAGGTTGTCATAGGATTAATGAGAATATTTTATGGAAGGCTTCTTACCATGGTGCTTGGTAGGTACTGGAAAATGTTAGTCCTTTATTATAGGTTAAAAATAATGGTAGATGGACGACCCCAATACCCTTTGCTAGGTCTTCCTAGGAAATGGGCACGAGGAGGACAGGGTCTGAGGGACTGTTCTTCTGCACAGAGCTGCCGGAGAACTGGACAGACACTCGGGAGACACTGCTCGAGGGAATGCTCTTCAGCCTCAAGTACCTGGGCATGACGCTGGTGGAGCAACCCAAGGGCGAGGAGCTGTCAGCTGCTGCTGTCAAGAGGATTGTGGCCACGGTGAGCCCCAGTCAGGGTGGGAGAGCCATGAGCCGAGGGCCGGCTGCTTCTTGGGGTACCACTCATCCCCTGCTTACTACCCTTATGGGATGCATCTCAGTTGTTCCCATCCTTGACTCCCCTTGCATCTGGCTTAGGGACTCTGGTAGAGGAGAGCCACTGGGCTTGTGGGATCAGGGTCTATGTCCTCCTCTCCGGCTGTTGCGGCCTTGGCCTCTCCCAGGCTCCCCTCCCCCAATTCAGGTCCCTTACCTCAGGGTTGGTGACTTAGTGCCAAGGAGTAGTGGGGAGGTTGCGATCACGCAAGCACTTGCCCTCTGGCCTGAGAGATGGGGTAATGCACCAGAGACAGGTCTCCCAGCTCCCCGTCCTGAGTAAGCATGGCCCTCTAAATGCACCTCCTTGGTGGCCTTGGACCCTTCAGCTCAGACGCTCTCAGGTCTAGTGGGTGGGAGTGGAGAGTCCCCAGAAGTGATCCTGCCGGGTTGTGATAGCCCACTCTGTGCTCAGAGTCTGCGGGCCCTCCTAGCTGTGTGTCCTGGGGCAGCTCCCTTAACCTCTGAGCCGTTTCCTCCTCAGGAGAAGCTCTGTTGCCTCTAAAGGCGACTCGAGGTCCAGTGCCTGGCAGACAGCAGGTGTTTCATGAGCCGGGGTTGTCCTGTGTTTATCACAGGAGAGCGCTGACTGCGGTCTTCCCCAGCATGTCTACTGTCTCTGTGCTGAGGCCTCACGGGGGCCTCTTGTCTAGGGCTTAGGTGTAGCCCTAGACAAGCCCTACACCTGTCTAGGTGTAGCCCATGAGAGTAGGTCCCAAGTGGGGCAGGCAGGTTCTCTCACCCACGTCTACCCCAAGGCCAAGGCCAGCGGGAAGAAGCTGCAGAAAGTGACCCTCAAGGTGTCGCCACGGGGGATTATCCTGACCGACAACATCACCAACCAGCTCATCGAGAACGTGTCCATTTACAGGTATGCTCAGCATCCCCCACATTCACTCTGCTGCTTGGGGCAGTGGGTGGGGCGCCCTTTCTGAACCTAGGTTCCAACACTTTCTGTCTGGGTGAACTTGGAGCCTCAGTTTCCTCCTGTGTGTGTGTTTGGGGCCGGAGGATGGAAACAGACACTGCCTCACGGCACTGTGAGAAGTAAGTGCTGAGTGCACAGCACCTGGTCACAGTGAGTGCTTGGTTAAAGGGCAGTTGCTGCTGTCATTACTCTTAGTTGCAGTAGGCTTTTGAGGCCTAGTAAGGACTTGGACCCCCTCCCCACCCACCACCCCTCTCTAGGCGTGCTGCTGAGGCAGGCTTGGAGCCGAGAGCTGTGGACTCACTGCCTTTTCCTTCCACTGTGAATGCAGCAGCTCTGGACATCTGGCCAGGCATTCAGGGAGGCCTCAAGGCAGAGTCTGAGGCCAGAGTGTAGATGGTATGGGGGGTGGGGTGGGGATGACACTGTTCTCAAGGAGGCAGAGCCCAGCCCTTGGAACCTCAAGCTCTTCCTTTTCCCTCTCTTGGCTGGTTGGTTGTAGGATTTTAGTGCTGGAAGGGACAGTCCATTTTACAGATGGAGAAGCTGAGGCCCAGGGAGTTTCCTGAGGCTCCACAGTGAGGTAGTAGCTGGGCTGGGACCAGGGCATGGAGGCTGGAGTTCTGTCCAGCAGGCACTCAGCTGCTGGGTGTTCCTCTGCCCTCTTGCTTTGTCTCCAAGCACGTGGCTCAACCCGCTGGAGCACAGGCCAGTACTGGGTTGGGGGAAGAGGGAGGTTGGTTTTAGTTTCTGGGTGGTGTCTTCCTCTCACCTTCCTGATTCTTCCTGTCTCCTTTAACTAGGGGAGACGTTTGAACCAGCCCCTGTCAGCAAGGAGGGAAAAGCAATGGAGAGAGTGGAGGGAAAGCAATAGGAGAGAGAGTATAAGTATTTCCCAAGAGAGCAGAGAAGGAGGGGCTTGTCTGACCTTACAAGGCCTCCCCAGGAAGGTGGCAGGAGGCTGGATCTGCTGGGATGGAGAAGAGGTAGCTGCTGGCCTGTGGGTTCTAAGTGGTGCCAATCGCTGTGTCAGTGACCGTGAAGGAAGCTGGGGCCGCACTAGGGGAAGGAGTCTGCTGAGCTCTGGTTCCATCTGGGGCTGCCAGTTCCTCTGCTGATTGACGTTCCCAGGCTGAGCAGCTGGCAGGGAGGGAGCAGAAAAGGGGGGGTGGGCCAAGTGTTCCAAGAGGAGGGAGCTGCTGTGTATTCCTCCTGGACCCCCGGAGGCTCCGGGTCTGGTCATCCTCACACTCCCTCACCCAACTCCCAGCTCCTTGACCTCTGACCACAGCTCTAGGAGAATTTGCCAGCAGTCAGTCATCCTGAGAGAGAGGGCCTGGAACTCCTCTGACCTCTGTGAAGGGGCATGACTGGAGGGTTGGGAGGGAAGGTATGGTAAAGGGCATGGGTGGCTGGGGCGGTGTCCTGTTTCCCCAGTCTGGTCAGGGCTGTCTGGTCAGCACAGACCCTTAAGGGAAGTGTGGCAGTGGTTACAGCCTCTGGAATCCTCAGGAGATCCGAGACTGTTAGCTTCAGTTTCTCATCTGAAAAGTGGGGATAATAATAGAACCCATCTCAGGGCAGCTCTGAGAATTAAGTGAAGTCATATCTAGAACGTTGGCCTGGGATGCAAGAAAGGCGTAGCTATTACCATTCTGGAGTATGGCTCAGTAGAGGGGGGGGAGTCCCCTCCACTCCTTCCTGCCTAGCCTGTGTGCCCCCCATTGATGGCCCAGAATGCCAGGTCCAGAGGCCAAAGCTGTCTTTCCAGAGTCTCCCCCTGGTGGAGTAGGATAGTCAGCTCTTGGGGAATCAGGGGAGATGCCCTATGGGGCAACCCAAATGTGGGCAGGCCCTTGTGCTGGGTTTGGTGACACTTCCCGCTTGCCTTTCAGGATCTCCTATTGCACAGCAGACAAGATGCACGACAAAGTCTTTGCCTACATTGCACAGAGCCAGCACAACGAGAATCTCGAGTGCCATGCCTTCCTCTGCACCAAGCGGAAAGTGGTCAGTGGGAAGAGGCTGGGCCCCAGGCAGGCTCTGGCCTTGGCAGCCCTGCCCTAGGGGGTGAGGCAGGGCCCAGAGATGACATCACTTAATAGGAGGAATGAAATTCCTGGGAACCCCACATGGATGCTGAGAGCACTGAGTAAGGCTGCATTCAGTAGGCAGCCTGTCACTGTGGGCTGCCCTGAGTGGCCAGCCTGGCCTGTGGGTGGTGACAAGCCCATGTCCCCAGTAAGTGCCCTAGTCCCTTCCTCTTTAACATGATTGATTGGATTTGAAGGGGGGGTGCTTTCCTGTCAGGAGTACAGTCTGGGGGTTCAGGGCCTTATAGGAATTAGTCCTTGGAGACTGGTGATCCAAGGGCTCAGGGGAAAGGCTAGGGGACCTGGCTCTCTAGCCAGAGTTGGGAGGGAAATGGCCATTTTTTGGCACCTACCATGCGCCTCTGTCAGTGGTGGGCTTTGAGGGATCTTCTGTTTAGTCCTCATAGCTCTGTGGGGTGGCAGCTGCTACTAGCTTCGTTATTTTTATTTTTAACAAGGAAGCAGATTCACAGAGGTCAGCTGTCTTGCTGAAGATGACACAGCCAGCTGGGCAGAGCAAGGGTTTAGCCCATGCTGCTTCTCCCCGCTGCATGACTGCAAGGAGCCCCGAGCTCCTTGCCCCATTTCCAGAGTACCTCCGGCCACATCCAGCTGAGACGAGTGGAGACCCCTGTGGTCTCTGGGCTTTGTCTTGAACTTTGTGACAAGCAGACAGAGTGAGTTCACCTTTGGTGTTGAGGCTTTCTTTTCGGAGGCCTGGAGGTCTGAGCACCTGCTCTGTGAGGAGATTCTGATGTTTATTGGTTTAGCGTTGGCCTCTGTTAACCTTTGTACAGAGCCCTCCCCAGATCCTATGGTCCTTGGAACCAAGGAGACAAGATCATCTCCCCTCCCCTCTCATCACGGACATGTCAAGGACATCACAGTCTTTAAGTGGCCCCCAGGCTTCCTGCTACCCATCAGGGCCTGCTCGAGATACGGTGTTTGTTTCCTATAGCTGCTGTAAGAAATTACCGCAGACTTAGTAGTGGTTTAAAACAACCCAAATTTATTCTCCTATGGTTCTGGAGGTCAGCAGTCTGAAGTGGGTCAGCAGAGTTGGGAATCCTTTCAGAGGTTCCAGGGGAGAATACATTTCCTTGCCCTTTTAAAACTTTATAGAGACCACTGTTCCTTGGTTCCTGGCCCCTTCTTCAACCTGAGGGCCAGCAGTTCAGCACCTCCCAGTCTTCCGCCTGCTTCCGTTGTCACTTTGCTTCCCTTGTCAGTCCATTGTCACTGGCTCTGACCCTCCTGCCTGGCTCTTAGAAAGCTCCTTGTGATTGGGCGCTATAGGGTAATCCAGGATAACCCCCACCTCAAAATCCTTAACTTAATCACACCTGTGAAGTCCCCCTTTTTTTTTTTAAATTTTTTTAAAATTTATTCATTTGTCAGAGAGAGAGGGAGAGAGAGAGAGAGAGGGAGCACAGGCAGACAGAGTGGCAGGCAGAGGCAGAGGGAGAAGCAGGCTCCCTGCCGAGCAAGGAACCCGATGTGGGACTCGATCCCAGGACGCTGAGATCGTGACCTGAGCCGAAGGCAGCCGCTTAACCAATTGAGCCACCCAGGCGTCCCTGTGAAGTCCCTTTTGCCATGCCAGCTAACCCTCACAGGTTCCAGGGATTAGGATGTGGACATCTTTGGGGGCCATGATTCAGCCTACCACAGGGCTTTTGGAGGGAGCACTGCAGGATGAGACAGATTAGGGGTGTGATTCTGGCTGCTATGCTGTGTGACTGTGGATAAGACCCTGCCCTTCTCTGGGCTGCTTGTCCATCAGCAGAATGAGGAGGTCACCTCAGTGACCTCTAGAATTGTTCTGAAAGGCCCCTTTCTTCTGTGTACCTTGTTTCTTTCCTGCAGACTCAGTGTCGCCAGCCACTCACCCAAGGCCTCGTGATGCCCCAGGTCCCCGAACTACAGTAGCTTCTCCCATGATGGCTTTGTTCTCACAGACAGTGTCTCCTGGCTTTGTCTCTTATGAGGCCACAGAGACTTAAAAATACAGGCTCATTATGTCCCCATTGTTTGTCTCTTCCTCCCCACCGACCAGAGCAGGCACTGGGCAGGGGCAGCTGGCCCACAGCCACTGCTGCAGAGTGTGGAACCTGGGCAGGAGGGGTGCCAAGCTCCAGAGGCTTCTTCTGGGAAGGGGAGCTAGGGGGTAAAAGAAAGCAGATGCCGGCCCAGTGGCTGAAGGGAGGCCTGGTCTGGGGCCAGAGGACTTTAGACAGGCTTGAACAAAATCAAAATCAGCCTGCCCCAGGCCAAGAGGTCAGTTATTGAGGAAAACAACGTGCCTGCAGCTTGGCGCTGACATCCGAACCCTGGCCTGGCAGAGGGAGTGGCTCCTGCTGGACACCTGGGCCCAGGCTCGTCACTTTTTTTCACACACTTTGCTCTGTGTCAGGAGCTGACTGGCTCAATTATAGCTTATCCACCCTTCCTTAGCCGACTTTCTGCCTTCAGACAGCCCAGGGCAGGGCAGGGTAAACAGGCCACTTGACCTGAGGATGGTGGTCTCATGCCTTCCCCAGGCCACTGCTGAGCCAGGCTGCCAGTAGCCTGGCCATGTTGGAAATCCTGAGCTTCTTGGGGCTTAGTGGACCTTTCTGAGAAGGAGGCAGAGGGTGAAATGGGGGTCTCAGGTTCTGCAGCCCCCCAGTGGCCAGGTGCCTTCCCAGATGTCCGCTGCTGCCTGTCCTGGGTTGAGCCCTGTGTTGGGACCTGGGGACCCAGGGAATCGGCCATGGAGATACCAACAAGATGGTGGGGCAGAAGGGCCAGGATTCGGTAACTGGAACCCAGGGGGTTCAGTTCTAGGGTGGAGGTCATTAAGTCTCACCAGAGGTCAGTAGGATTTCCCAGAGAAGGAGACATTTTGATTTCGAGCTTTGAAGGCCGAGAGAAAGGGGGTGGGGCGGTAAGAGAGGGAGTGCACAGGAATCAGCATGTGCAAAGATGCAGGTGCAGAATTAAATGGTATGATTGGTGGGAGAGGACTCAGATGTGACTGGAGCCGGGGTGGGTGGCAAAGTAAGAGTCAGCCTGTGGGAGAAAACTTGAATTTGCATGCCGATATAGCCCCTGTTGCCTTTAGCTGGGAGCCCACAGTCTCCATGTATCCCTACCCTTTCTCTGGGCTAGAAGTCTGTGACCACCCAGGGTGGTGGGAAGGGTTTTTCTTTCTGGTTCGCCCCTCTATTCAACTCAGCTTGGGCAGCACAGCCACCCGGCCTCCCTCCAGTGATTCCTGTTTGGCACGGCCAAGATGAGTTACCCCAGAAAGAAATGTTTCTGTTTGCCCAACTGCAAGGCCTCTGCCAGCCCTGCAGCCTCGCGATTCGGAAGTGAAGGTGGGGTTGTGGCTTTGATGGGGGGCCCAGGGTTGTAGTACAGGTGGACTGACCGTAAACAAAGTGGCTCCGTGCCCCCCTCTCCCCCCCACTGATTCTATCCCGGGCAGGCTGGGGCAGAGCTGTTATGCTGTATGCGGCCATTGGCATTCCTCTGGTAATCCTTCTGGGCCAGCAGGGTCTTAAGGGACCCATGGCCGGACTTGGTCTGAGTATTAGGTTGGGGTCTGGGATCCTGGGTGTCCTGAGCTAGACCTGGTCCCTTGAAGGAATTCACAGCCTGATTACAGGGAACAAGCCAGAGACAAGAAAAACTGGGTGAGGTAGAACCCCGTTCAGGTGCTGAGGGACTCACAGGCCAGAGGCACTCCTAGGAGCGAGAAGCATGTAGCCTGCGGGATCAGGGAAGGAAGACCTCCCCGTGGGCAGGCTCAAGCAGTCCTTTCTTGTAATGCTGCCCAGATTCCGGCAGCCGCCCCAGAGATCAGGGCCCGCCCCACCCCCACCCCCAGCCCCAGCCCCAGCCTGGCCTGGGCTTGCAGCTGCCTGCATACACGTGCATCTTGGGTTATGTTTGGTTTACTTGTAGCTCGGGATTTAGGGTGAAAGGGCAGGAATGTATGCAAATGAATGAGTAGATTAATGCAAAACCAGTATCAGGTTCATGGCCCCAAATATCCTGGAGGCAAAAATAATGGTGTTTCCATCTCCCTGCCACACTAGGTGACCAGCCGCGTCTTGGGTATGTAGTGAGCCGACTCCGGCTGGTAATCAGCCCATATTTTTAGTTCATGGGCAATTCTCAATGGTAACTGGGTCTATTAAACTTGATTCAGACGTGACAGCTTAAATTGTAAACAGCTGTGAAGAGTTTCATACTTAATTACCATATTTAAGTTTTGCCATAAAGCGCCCGTACTTCCATCAAAAATGTAAATGATGGAGACATTCAAATGAGATTTTATACTTCGTGAAGTTTAATTGGCATGGATCAGTCAGCTTGTTTAAGGATTTTAAATTTTAGAAAAAAGAGTTTTAAAGGCAGTAGCCGCAGATTCATTTCTCAATTAAATCAGGTTGTCTGGTGGAGGGAAAGGGAATGGGTCCGAGCAAGGTTGGTTAGGCCTGAACTTGTGCACTTGAAAGAATCTAGTGCTTTCTTCTCTAGGCTGGGGCTGTCAGAAGGAAGCTGGATGTCGCTTCCGGCTACAGCTGAGCTCTGGGACTCCCACTCCCAGCAGCTGAGCTGTGATTAACCCTGAACTGGAAGCAGAGAGAGGAAGAGGCTGCCATGAATGTGGGCTAGGGGTAGGTCCTGGCTGAGTGAGGCCTCAGGAGGCCTGCCCCTTGGGCACATGCAGTGTTGCACCTCTGGAAGGCTTGGCCTGCTCTGGGGATCAAGGTGTTTTAGACCAGGTTCTTGCTTTAAGGAAGCACCCAGATAGGGTGACGCAGGCATGTGAGCTGGTGCCACTTTGATAGGCATGATGCCAGAGAGAGGTTGGTGGGCCTGTGGGTCCCTAGTCCAGGTGACCTGAGAGAATTGGCGGAGTACATGGGAGTTCCTCAGGTGAAGAGCCAAGGTGTGGCTCCCTCTTCCAGGTGCGCTATGGCCCTGAATGGTTTTGGTCCCCTGCCATGGGCACACACTGAATTGTGGATCCAGTTGCACTCCCTCCCACCCGGCGTAGGGCTGCCCAGAAGGGCTGCCCGGAGTTTAACCCTTGCCTCTAGAAGTTGGTCATTCAGGCAGTGGCCAGGCCCTTTCTGGTTCTGGCTTTTCTGTTCTCTGATTCCAAGGGCTAAGTGTGAAGTCCTCAGGTGATTAGGGGGGCTTCTTGGAAGAAGTAAGCCTCTAGCTATTTGAATACAGAGAAACCCAAAGGAGAGGGAAAAAAGTAGAGGTGAACAGCCATTGCAAACTTCGGGGCTGGAATACAGGTGGGAACCTTGGCTGCACTACCTACCAGTGGTGAGGACGTGGCCCCCTCTGCCTGGAGAGGGTGTGGCCTTGTGACACCGCAGGGCTATTTTGGTGACCTGGGAGGGCTGGGACTCTGCCTTCACCCATCTGGCAGTTCAGGGCCTTGAGGAGCAGAGCCTCAGGCCTGCATTTCAGACTTGCTCTTACCTGCCTGACAGGCACCCCTCCCCATCCTGCTTCCTGTTTTTCAGGCCCAGGCTGTCACCCTCACAGTTGCCCAGGCCTTCAAAGTCGCCTTTGAGTTTTGGCAGGTGTCCAAGGAAGGTGAGTCTTGTTCAGGGACGCTGTGGGGGGTGGGAGTGGAACAGGGGAAGGCTGGCAGAGAGAGAGGAGTGGGGAGCAGGTACTAAAGGCCCTGGAGTCCAGGCCCAACTCTTCTCTTCCTCACCTACTTGGTGTGTGACTTTGGACAAGTCCCTTCACCTCCCTGAGTCCCCTTGTCCCCCTGTGAAGGAAGGGAACAGCTGTCTCCCTCCCCCAGGGTGCTTATGAGGGTCAGATCTGCAGTTTCTGTTCTCCCTCCTGGACACCTAATGCGGGTCCCTGTGCAGTGATTGCTGGGGGCGGGGCCTGCAACCCTCTGTGCCTTTGTCCCACAGAGAAGGAGAAGAGGGAGAAAGCCAGCCAAGAGGGTGGGGACGTCCTAGGCGGGGGCCTCCGAGACAGCACCCCGTCTTTGAAGAGCTGTGAGTCTTGGGCAGGGGGTGGGGCCGGAATCAGCTGCATGATTGGGGGCTGCCCTTCATCCAGAGGGCCCTGCTCACTCCCTCCAGGGCTGGGGCAAACCCTTGGTTTTTTATTTTTGTTTTGTTGTTAAATAAATAATACATGCTCATCATAGATAAATTAGAAAATGCAGATAAAAGGGAAAGATTGCTCTTTTTGGTGCATGTCTATGCAAAGATATAAATATGTGTATACCCCTCTCTCGGTACATTTAACATCTTATTTATGTGATCTCTTAAAAAAAACTCAACACCTGTTGTGAATGTGGAAATTTTAGCCTAAAACATAGTTGGGGTGAAATTCGCGCCCTGTGGGCAGCTGTCCAGCCACTTGGGGAGGTGCTGGGGTGGGGTTCTGGGTGGTCTTGTTGATAAGCTTGGGAAGGCCATGCCTGAGGATGGGGTCAGGACCAGGATGGCCTGGGAGGCTCTAGGATGGGGCTGGGAGATGAAGCCTGGAAATAGGAGACTCTTCCCACTGACACACCTGACCGGACCCCTCATAGTGGTTGCCACTGGGAACCTGCTGGACTTGGAAGAGATGGCCAAGGCCCCGCTGTCCACAGTCAGCGCTAATACCACTAACGTGGACGAGGCACCGAGGCCTCAAGGCTTGAACAATAGCAGTGTTGTCTGGGTGAGTGGTCATGTGGCCTGGGGACCCCGCAGGGATCCAGCGGGCCTCTGCCTGATCCCTGGTTGAGGCCTAAGGCTTCTCTAGGGCCCAGGCCCTGGCACCCATGACTTCAGTCCTATGGGAGGACCAGACTCAGCCCAGCAGCGCCCAGGCCCAGGGTGGGGGGTGAACAATGTCCCCTTTGAACTCGGGGCTGCATCCCCAGCAGGCTTGGCTCCCAGCACAGCTGTCTCCTCACAATGCCCAACCTCTTGGTCTGAGCGCCTGTGGCTCGGCCCACCACAGGACCAGCCAAAGGCTCCCTTGTTCTTGGTGTGGGCACGGTTTGCTTCCGACACCCCTCCCCACTTCGCCATCTGAAGGAGGAGCCTGAAGCCCGGCTGTTAGCAGTTGGGCCCTGACTCGCTCTGTGACTTGAGGCAAGCCCCCTGACCTCTCTGTGTCTCAGGTTTTTCATCCCCTCAGTAAAGATGATGACCTCTGCCTGCAGAATTTCCCAGAGGAAACTTTTTTTTAAAAAGATTTTATTTATTTATTTGACACACAGGGACATCACAAGTAGGCAGAGAAGCAGGCAGAGAGACAGGGGGAAACAGGCTCCCTGCTGAGCAGAGAACCCGATGCTGGGCTCAATCCCAGGACCTGAGCCGAAGGCAGAGGCTTAACCCACTGAGCCACCCAGGCGCCCCTGGGTTGGGTTTTTTGTTTTGTTTTGTTTTTTAATTAAAAATACAGAAATTGTTTGCACTTGAAAATAATTTTAGACTTAACAAAAAAGTTATAAAAACAGTAAATAGCATTCCTGTTCACCTCTCATCCAAATTCTCCACATATCAGCATCTCACACGAGCACATTACAGTGATGGAAGTCATCAGTCCGACGCGTCAGGCACAGGCTGTAGTCACGTGTCAACCACGTGTTTTTGCTCTTGGATCACTTGCAGAATCACATGTTACTTTGTCATTTTCTTTAACTGTAAAATATCTGGAATGGTGGTGGACTTGAGAGACTCAAATCGCATTCCCTGCGGCCCCCTCAAGTAGGTATCAGGCCCATTCTCTGCTGCCTGGGAACCATTCTTAGCACCTACCCATCCTCTCAGGGAGGCTGCAGGGAGCCCCGCCCATTGTTTACCCACCAGAGCTGTGGGGTTCCTGCTGTGAGTTATTCCCTCAGGAGCCTGGAAGTGGAGAAAAGCAAGAAAACCTTCCCTACCCTCTGCTCTTGGAACTTGAAAGCCATCTACCTTATTCAGTCCAACCCCCTCATTTTATGGAAGGAAAAGCTGAGTCCCAGAGAGGAGCAGTGACTTGCCAAGGGGTCCCTTGTGTTGTGGCAGAGCTGGGATTTCTACCCACCCCCCAGGTGTTCTTTGTCCTGTTCTATACCCCATGTTTGGGCCTGTGTGTTGAGATGTGTGCGCCTGTTTCCCAGGCACCCACCAGACTCCTGCGCTTGTGTCCCGAGTCCCCATAGCTTACCCAGGGCTGGGCTAGGGCCTGGCTGTGAGCACGGGCTCCCCCACTGAGGGTTCATATCTCCTCCTTTGTTTCCCCAAGGAGCTGGATGATGGCCTGGATGAAGCATTTTCGAGGTAACATTACCTGGGCTCCTTGTGCTGGGGAAGAGGGCCTGGTACTTGTGGGCTGGTCTCTTGGGTCCTTTGCCATATCTGAGAACATGAACTCTGACCTTTGCCAGGGTGTAAAATCTCAACTCAAATACCTCCAGGGATGGGGAACTCACTATCGGGTTGGCCAGGTCTGCTAAAAGGCTCTTGCTGTTGAATCAAAAACTATTCCTAGTGGCTTCTCTACCACAGTCTAAGATGAGCTAAACACTCTGCAGCTCAGGTTGATTCCATCTTTCTACAGCTGGTGTAGTCTTCCAAACCTGGCCTTTTGCAGGCTTTGTTCCATCCAGAGACTTTGCAGTTGTGGAAGGGGGCAGGGAGGAGGTAATGCTTAATGAAGTCCATGGAGCGATACATAGAGGAGGAATGTCAGGCACTATAGGGAGATATTTTGGTCTTGCCTGAGGATGATGGCCTTTCCCCATCTTCCCGGGGGCCAGCCCTATAGCCATGGCTACCTTAGCTTGGGGACATGGCACTGAGAAGGCTGGGCTGAAGAGAGCCCTGGGCAGCTCAGGGTTCTGAACACTGGGCCTGGTCAGTCAGGCGTCCCTGTCTTTCTGGGAACCCTGTGCAGCCCCCTGCAGCCCTCTCCTTCCTCCCCAACTCCTTCCCTGCCAGAACCTGCTTAGAAACCCCTGGGCCCGGCCCGGGAAGATTGGGGGTCGGCATCGATGGCTCTTTCATGAAGACAAAGAGATTCTTTTTACCATCATCCTGCTTCTCTAGCTGACTATAACCCCCTCATTTTAAGAAAATCTTCCATTTGCTTTTTCCAGATTACTTAAGAACCCATGCCCTTTACAAACAACTTTCAAAATCAGCAAAGCATTAAATAGGAAATAACACCATCCTGTAATCCCACAGTCCAGACTTTTGGGTTTAATTCATGCTAATCCTATACATATACATTTTTCTTTCTGCCTTGATCACTCACAATGGTATTTGCTTTGGGGATCCTGATTTGCACTTAACCCTGACTTATCAGGAGCATTCCCCAGCCTGTTAAAAACTTGTAAACACCTCATTTATTGACTGCCTCCCATTCCTCTAAGGACCCAGGCTATAATTTAACTTACATCTCCCCTGTTATTTGGATGCTTGGGCCGTCTTCCTTCCCATAACAGAGTTCTCGCCGCTAGTCTGCACCCGGTTGCACTGCCTCCACCCCGCATGTGTCCCTCGCTGCCCGCGCGGGTGCTGCCCTTACCACCTGTCCCCGGTGGAGTCGGGGTCAGGGTGGCTCTGTGGCAGGAATGCTCCTGCCTGCCCCACAGTTTTCTCAGCTGTTTGGTCCTCAAGGGTAGACTCTGGTCAGAGGCACCACCTGTCCTGATGTCTAGGACTTTCTTCTCTGGCTCCTGTGTCCTGGCCTTCTCCCACCGGTGTGCTCTCACTTCTGCCCCGGCACTGCTGCTCAGGCCCCTACCAGCCCCCTTTGGGGGCCTTGGGCTCACACAGCTCTGCCTTCCAGGCTGGCGCACTCTCGGACGAACCCTCAGGTCCTGGACACTGGGTTGACAGCACAGGACATCTGTTACGTGAAGTGCCACTCTCCTGTCGACTGGGACAAGCCCGACGGCCGCGGTGCAGAGCAGGATGACCTCTTCAGCTTCTGAGGGCCCTGGTGCTGGCGGGACACGTGACAGACCAAAGCCACTCGTGGCGGCGTGAGGCCAGCGGCGCCAGGACCCCTGGCCCTCTTCTGCTGGGTGGCAGCGATGTCGGCCTGCAAGTCACAGCTGCCTCCAGTCAAGCAGGGGGGAAGGAGGACTTTTTTTTTTTTTTTTTTTTGGCTCTACTGTTTCTGTAAGAACTGAAGGATGCCTTGAATATTTATTCAGTGACTCCTGGTTCAACTCAGAAGCTGGTTTTGCATCCGGCATGAGTGCAGTATTTTAACTAGCTTTCTGCCCTCTCTTGAGCCAGCTCTCTCTGCTGCAGGTGTCAGGACGGTGACCAAAGCATTTCTTGTTGTCCCTTCTCCCTCTTTAAGGACCCAGATTTCCCTGGTGGCGCCCCCACTCCTTACCGAGCACAGGAGGGCCCCATAGCCTCAGGAGAGCGCTGCATCCTCAAGTGTGCCTTCAGCTGGGGCCCAGCAGGCCTGCGCCCTCGCCTCGGGCTCCCCAACAGAGGGGCTGCCCCTGACCAAAGATGGTGCGAAGCTGGCACTTTAAAGCACACACAGCGGGTGTAACCCTCTGGGGCTCCTCCACAGTGCTGTACTGCAGGGAGCTTTCTGGCTGCCCACGGGTCCCAAGAGAGACTGTAACAGTGGGGATCATCTGTGACTGCCCTCCGTCGGGGTCCCACGCCGTGCTCTTCTCCCCAAGTTGGACGGGCATGTACCCACTCTTCCTGTTGCATCCATGTGGGGGTCTCAGCTCCGACTCTCCACGCCTCCGGGGACAACGTGTGGCACTGAGCACCGAGACTTGGCCGGGACTGTTTTGTCGCCATTTTACAGAGGAGGAGACAGGCCCCGAGTGTGGAAGGGGTAGAGTGCAGAGTAGAAGTAGATCTGATGCCAAAGTTGCCTCTCACTCTCGCCTCTCCCGGCTCACACCTCCCTTCTTTCTGGCTTTGTTGTCCTCCCAGGAACCAAAAACCCCAGCTATTTTCTGACCAAAACGTGTTTCATAACAAACCATCTGGTGCCTTTCCACACACAACTGGCTTGAGCCTCCTGCCCTGCTAGCTGTCTGGCTGCTGATTTCCGTGGAAATGAAGTGTCGATGCTAATTGGGAGGGTGAAACCAAACCACACTCTGAAGCATCACACTCTTTCCTGGCTCTCGCCCCTGGGTTGCGGCATGGCGGTGGCTGGCTGTCCTCAGTCTCCTGTTCTCCTCCCACTTTGCCCCCCGGGGCTCCCAGCAAAGCTGCATCTCTACCTGGAGGTGCCTCCTGGGCTTGGCTTTACTGAGCTCAAGTCACTGATGCTCGAAGGTTGCACCAGCCGGGGAAAGATACACACCATTTCTCAGAATCTACTTCTCCAAGCACTTGAATCGGTGCACAGAGACAGAAGTGCCTGGCCGAGGAGTGGGGGCGGATTCGTAGAGTCTTTATCAGACACGGGAATCTGTTCCTTTCCTTGCCCTTCTCCTGCACCTTGCCGCCCACCCCCAGACCTTGGTGTGGGTCCGTGGATTTGTTACGAGGCAGCAATGGGTGGGACCGACGCCGGCTGTCCTTGGCACTAGGGTCCAGAAGCCCCGAGAGGCCATGCTGTGTGTGTGTGTATATATGTGTGAAAGAGAGAGAACAGGACTTGGCCTTCCTGTGGGTCCCTGGCTGACAAGCTTTTGGTGTGCCCCCGTGTGTCTGGAGATGAGTCTTGTGCTTTGCTTTGTGTTGCTGTAAAAGACGTTCTCATGAGGAAAAAATGGAGTAATAAAGGTTCTCTTTTTGAACCACAAAGAGCACTTGGAGGGAGTGGCCTGTGGCCGGTGGCCCGATGAGCATGAAACTCCTGCCTTCAGTGGTTGCGGTGGCAGTGACCACAGGCCGAGGCGTGGTCGAGGAATGGTCTGTGGTCTGCTGGTGGAAGCCCAGCAGGTGGAAGCCTTCTCACCCGGCAGATGTGGCCATGCGGCTAGCTTGTCCTGGAGGGCTTGGGGCCACACCAGCGATCTGGAGCAGCGGGACCTAGGGCAGGCCCTCCTGGCCAGGGGTCTGTGAACCCATGGAATGTACGTGTGATTATGTGTGGGTCCACATGTGTGTTTTTCTTGGGGAGCATGTCCGTCATTTCTGTCACATTCTTAATATGGGTCCCCAACATGCATTACATCCATTCATTACAGGGTCCCAGTGGACTCCAGATTGTGGCTTTGGTGTGACTGGAGACCGGGGTGGGGGATGGTGGAAAGAGTTTTAGTGATGTGGGAGACCCAAGGTCTCACTCAGGCTCTGACACTGGATCGATCACTTTTTTTTTTAAAGATTTTATTTATTTGACATAAGAGAAATTGCAAGCAGACTCCTCGCTGAGCAAGAGCCCGATGCAGGGCTCAATCCCAAGACCCTGTGATCATGACCTGAGCCAAAGGCAGAGGCTTATCCTACTGAGCCACCCAGGTGTCCCCGGTCACTTCTTTCCTTAAGCCTCGGTTTCCCCATTTGGGAAAAGGCTACTGCGAGTTTAAGCCCTCCCACCTCCCTGGTTTTTGTGAGACTCAGAGGTAGCCATTTTGTCACTGGTGGCTACTGAGATAGCTCAAAGTTTATCTCAGAGCAAAAGGCATTCAGACCCTAAGGAAATCAAAGTAAAATTTGACAATAAAGGCAGCTGCTTAAGGGAGCTCTTACCACGTGCCTGGGGCCGTGCTAAACTTGAACTTGTCTGAGCCCATTGGTTTTAGCTCTTTTTACTGCTGTGGCACCAAGGCTAGGGAGGAAGGCTGTCTTGCACCTAGCACTTTGCAGAGCCACAAGCCAGACTCGGTCTGTGGACTGTTGACCCCACCACATCCTGACCTCCCTGGAGCCACACCTGGAGTCATGCTGCCCATGGCATCCTTGAGCCTCACGGTGCCGGCCACAGAAAGGCTCCCTCCACAGGCTCCAGCGGGGGTCTCCAACATGTATCTTTTTGTCCCTTTTAAACAGCGATTTTTAAAATGTCCAGAACCCAGAGGCGGAGCCCTCTGATGTCAGGCTGACTCACTGAATTCTGAGTGGATCATAGATGACTAAGAAATCCTCTCCTTTCTTCTCCTATAATCTGAAAAGACACCCAATAAGTTCATCTTTCGGTATAAATTTGGCCAATGTCTTTAGTCTCCAGATGTCTCAAATTATGACTCCCAAGCACCCGCCGTCTGCTCTTTCATGCATAACATGAAGCCAGGAAGAACAAAGTCGCCTTTCAGATTTGATGTGACCTTCAGCTTCACTGGGTGGATGTTGAGGTCTTGTCTCCCAGGAGGAGACAGCATCCCACTTAAATCTCTCCAATGACTTCTCAGTAAGCCCAGATAGGGAATCGGGGTCGATACCCTGCTCTCAGTTCTGGCTTTCCTCCTCCTGCCTCCCCGTGTGTACAGATCACAGGAGGTGGCCTACTTGTCTGTTAGGGCGTGAACCTTTTTCCAGCGCTTCATACGTGCCAGGCCCTGTTAGGTCCCTTAAGCCTAACATCGGTGGTACTAATTCTGACAACTGCACTATGAGGTGGGTGGTCCTAGTCCCATTTTCAAGATGGGACAATGGAGGGTCAGGGAGGACATGTGAATTGACCAAAGTCTCCCAGCCAGTAAGGAGTGGACCTGGGATTTGGACCTCAGTCTGTCTGACTCCAGTGCTTGTTTAGTTTCATGACCCTACCCACCCCGTGGAGTGAAGGGTAAAGCCGAGCTGCCCATGCCAAGAAATGGGCAGCCTCGCCCATAGGGCACATGGGAGCCGCTGGCCAGTGGGTGTCTCCATGGGCAGAGTAGCAGGGCCTGGGCCAGGCTAGGCACCTATAGTGGGGTCCATCTCCCAGACTGGCCCAAACATCCCTCCTGCCTCTAACTAGGTAGAGGCAGGTGCTCTGAGGCTGCAGCTCGGACATGTCGGCTTAGGACTTGGCAGGTCATGCCTCATCACACCCCACCACATATTGCCCCCAGTAGGCATTGCCCAGCCTGGGGCCGGCAGGGAAGGGGTGGCCAGAGTGAGCTTTGTGGTCCCTCAGAGGGGGAAGATTTTCTCTGCAGGCAGACTCAGCGTGTGGCTGGTGGGGAATGGCAGCCTCGGAGGTGCCAGGAAGGGGAACCCCTCTCTGGAACCCTGGCAGCACCTCTATACATTCTCCAGTCGAAGCTGCTGTGCAGTGACTGGGCTAGTAGGCATCATAAGCCCATTCTAGAGACAGCGAAACTGAGGCTCACAGAGCTTATGTGACCTCCCAGCCTCCCACAGATGGTAAGAGGCAGGCCTGTGTGTTCTCCCCTGTCCCGGTGTGGCTGTGGGTCACTTGGAACATTTGGACAATACCTTGCTTGTGTATTAGGAGCTTCTGAGCAGAGCTCCCAGCACACAGATGCTGGATCAGGTTGGTGCCTTTGCTTCCAGCCAGGACAGATGTGAGCTGTGTCACAAGTCTTGGTTGCCAAGCAACAATTCTGACTGCACCTGATGAGCCCCCGCGTGGGATGGGGCTTCTAGGGCCTGTCCTGATCTCTTCGCAGTCCAGGGGTTGTGGGTCATGGTGCCCTGGAGAGCTGGGCATGACAGTTTGCCTTGCACCACGGGGACGTTGGAAGTCAGTTGAGGAAGCCAACAAGGGCTTCTGGAAGAGGGAAGTGTTCCTGCTAGGCCTTGAAGGAGAGTACAAAGATTGGAGACTGCCTTGGTTACCCCAAGTTCTGGACAGCCAGGGCGTGGGTTTGAGACACCTGTGGCCCCAGTGCCCAGCATGGCACCTGACACTGAATGGCCATCAAGGACCACAGTCAGCTCACCAAAAGGGAGAGAGCTGGCCTGGCTTCCTGTGAGACCCTGCTGAGAGAGGGGTCAAGACCAGCCTCTGTGGCATGGTGGCTCACTTTGCAGAGTATCTATCTGTCCTAGAGGCAAACCTGTCCCATGGCAAGCTCCCCCAGTTACCCTGGGCCTGGCATTCTAGCTCTCACACAGCCCTGCCTGGTTTGGGAAAAGTCCTTCATCCTGACCAAAGATCTTGGTTTTTAAAATGTTTTTAGAGCAGGATTCTAGAATTTAGTGCCAGAAGGGCCCCTAATGGTCCTCCGGGCTACCTACTTTGTTTACACCTGGGATGCTGAGGCCCATAGAGGGACAGGACTCCCCCAGGCTGCGTGGGCAGTTACACAGAGCTGTGATTTCAGCCATAGGTTTTTCCATGGGGCCCATGCTCAGTCCTCCACCCCAGAGGGAGAAAAGAGAAGTCCCTTCCCCACGCTTGCTGGAAAGGGCCACGTGCTCAAGGTCCGAGGGTTTGTGGGGCAGTGGGAAGGATTATAAGAAGGGCTGGAGAAAAGGCCTGGTGAATTCCAAGGCATGGAACGAGTATCAACTCATCATCTGTCTCCTCAGCCCCCTTCTCGAGCCCTTAGGTCTCTACAGCCAGAGATGCTGGCACAAGGCCGGAAAGAGAGAACCGAGAGTAGTGATGAGCACCGCTTCGGGCACCACCCTGGGCTGGAATCTCAGCTTTGCCACTTCTTAGCTGTGTCAATGATTTCATAGTTTGGGCCTGGGGTTCCTCTCAGGTCAGGTTGGGGTGTTGTGAGGAGAGATTGAGTTAACGAGGACTTCTTATTTACAAGATGCTGAAAACACCATCCGCTGGGGCTGTCCCTCTGTCCTTGTTGCTGCACAGGTCACTCTGGGGGCAGGCAAGGGAGGGCTGGGGACCAGTCTCCACTTAGGGGAGAGGCCCACCTGCCTTTCCCCGGAGCAAATGTCCCACCAGCTTCTACCCTGATGCCATTCAAGGGCACACGTTGGCTTGTCCCCACCACTGAAATGTGCCCTCTGGGAAAACTTGAGACCCTTTCTTGTCCATTTGGGATTCAGTCAGGAAAACATTCTACCCCAGCAGTTTTAAGTAGGAAATAAATCTCTTAGTAAAGAGATTCCGCTCACAAAACCACTGGCAGGGCTAGGGGAGAGAAGGAGGCTCCTGCAAAGGCTCAGGGAATCAGGGAAGGCTGGGGTTGAGGGAATTGGCTGTTCGGGATGCCGGGGCCCTTTCGCCTCCAGCTCTCATGGGATCTAGTCTCACGGGCAGACTGCTGGGAGTCTGCCCAAAAGGGAAGTGGGAAAGTGGTTTAGAGGCATCTAGTCTTGAGGTACAAGAGGGCAACTAGAAGGGAAGGGAAGTAGTGCTGAGCAGCCACCAGAAACCTGGCACCCCTCCCCCTCTGCTCTTGGGTCGGGGGAGGGCAGTGGTCCCAGCAAACCTCCCTGCCTCACCCTCCACCTGCCTCACACACTATCTTAATCCTCAGGACAGCCCTGTGAGAGCCAAGGCTGAGGACAGGGCCCTGCTGGGTAACAGAACCAGGACCGTACCCCAGGGCTGTCTGGAGATGAGCCTACCTGTGGCTGCTTTCAGGGATCTAGAGTCATTCCTTTAACACCCATTGACTGATCACACACCACAGGCCAGGCGGCGTTCCAGGTAGTTGGAACATGGCAGGAAACAAAATGACACAAGTCCCATCCGTGTGAAGTTGACGTTCCACTGTGGGTGATTCTGGGAACTGCACCCTTTGCAAGTATGAATCAGTCCTCTAGGGTGCTCAGTCTCATGAAGGAGAAAAAGCTGGGGAAGATGGTAAACTACCTGGTGGGCAGTGCTGCTTTACCCAGGGTGGGCAGGGACACTCGAGCAGAGACCCTACAGGAAGTAGGGAGGCCAGCACATGGCTATTGGAGGAATGAACACTGGAGCAAGTGCAAAGTCCCTGAGGCAGACAGAAGTGGAATGTGGCAGGAACAGGAGGAGCAAATCAGTGTGGCTGGAGAGGAGAACTGGGAAATGAGGTCTGAGAGCAGGTCAGGCACTTGGGACTTCTGGGCTGTGGTAGGGCCCTTGGGCTGGCTTCCGAGTGAGACGTTCATCAGAAGGTTCTGTGCAGAGAGAGATGAGATTACAGAGAGGTGGCACACAAGTGTGGATGCAGAGACCTCCGGGTTCCAAGGTCGCAGGCCCCAGAGGAAGCAGGCAAGTGGCTAGGAAAGGGGCAGCAGAAGCTTGAAAAGGGAACTTTCCTCCCTCTCTTTTCCAACCAAGGACAACACCATGCACTTGATCAGAGACCCAAATCTGTGCACCAGGGATCTTGTGGGTTTCTGTGGGGCTGGGTCCAGAGTTTGTACATCCTTACCTGATGTGCAGGTCTGGCATCTCTTGGTCCCTGCCAGCCACAAGGCTGTGGAGCCACAAGCATCTCCAGGCACATCATGTCATCGCCTTGGGTGTGTGGAGCAAGTGCATGTTGGCTCAGTGGGTCTGTGTGCATCCCAGGTGCACGTACCTGAATGTGAGCCTGGAAACGTGAGTTTCGGGGGATGGAGGCGGAGGGAGCAGGCATGTGTATTCCTTTGTACATATGTGGGTCCCTCGTCGTCTGTAGGGGGCAGCATGGGGGAATGTCTTGGATTTTGGCTTAGTCACTGGAGCCCCTGCTTGCTTGACCTTCCACAGAGCTCAGCTCGAGTTTTTATAGTGAATCAAAACTGATGGCCCCTGGGACCCAGTGGAGTTGATGTGCGCTTCTTCGGGACTTGGGTGGAGGGTCTGCCCGCTAGGGTCTCTGACAGCTGAAGTAGGGAGGATTCCCCCTCCCTCCCCGGTAACCAGGTTGGATCAGGGCTTCCTCCACCCAGTTAGGAATACTGTCTGATGTTTGCGCCCTGACAGCCTTAAGTAACAGCCAGATTCCTGAACCCGAGGGCCTTCTGGAAAAGCCAGGTCTTTAGTACTGTAGAAAGGACACAGAGCTAGGAATCAGAGGGACCCGGGTTCAAATCCCATTTCTGCCACTTCCCCCTTCCTAGCCTTGGTCAGATATCTGCAGTTTCCTCACATGCAGAGTGGGGACCACCTCCTGGTGTTGCTGTGGAGCTGAGGTGAGCACTTACTGTGCGCCAGGCGCTGTGCTACAGCTTTACCTGGAGCACCTCATTTGGCCCTAACACTAACTGTCTGCAATGTACCCATATTACAGAAGGGGAAACTGAGGCCCGAGGAGGTGAAGTTACTCGCCTCGTCACTCAGCTGGGAATGGGCAGAGCCTGGGTTGGGCCAGGTAGTCCAGCTGCAAAGGCAGGAGTGTGAGACAGTGAACAGAAAGCAGGTGCCTGACTCCTGGTCGCTGTTTGGTTCATGGTGTTGTTGATGCCAAATGGCTATTCAGGATCAGGCTCCTGACCCTGAAGGACAGCTCTGGACCCTATTTCCTCATTTAAAATAGAGGGTGGTGGAGAAGCACCAGACTCAGGGGAACCAAAGTTCAAACCCTGGCTCTGTGACTCCTTCGCTGCGTGACCTCGTACCAGTCATGTCCCCTCCCTGAGTGGGGAGCCGCCCTCCGGTCAGGACCCGATGAGCACAAAAGAGCTTTGCATCCTGTTATGAGTTGACTTGTGTCCTCCCGAAAAGCTACGTGGAAGTTCCAGCCCCCAGAATGTGGCCTTATTTGGAAATAAGGTGTTCACAGAAGTAATCAGGTTTAAACAAGGTCACTCGGGTGGGCTCATCGAATGTGACAGATGTTCTTATAAAAGGGGGAATTCGGACAGGACAGACACGCGCCGAGGAAGGACTAAGGAGACGCAGGGAGTGTCATGTGGAGACCAGGGTGACGCTGCCATACCGTGGGGACTTCGAGGGCAGTCAGGGGCTGACAGAGGCCAGGCACAATGCCTCCCTGCAGGGGACAGAGGGAGCGCGGTCTCCTGGCCTCCGGAACTGTGAGATGTCAGAACTCTCGCCATGTTGCCACAACTGCCCCAGCGAAGCTAACACACAGGCTGTGACAGGATACCCACAATGCCCTCCATTTTTTCCGGCCCCCCCCCCCCCGCCCTCACTCACCCTGTGAAGAGACCCAGGCTCCCAGAGGTGCCGTCCGTGGCCCTATGACCCATCAAGTGAGTGCAATGTCAGGAATTGAACCCAGGTCTCCCTGACTCCAAAGTCAGTATTGCTGTGCCCGGCCCCAGAGCCCGAGGCTGGGTGAGCCTGGGGCAGCCCAGGAACCAGGCCCCCGCTCTTTGGCTTTGCTTTGTGGACTCTCCCCTCCCTCCATACCCCTGCCTGCCTCTGAGGCTATTGGGTCTCACGGCCTGGGCCATGTGGCACTTGGAGGGGCAGATGGCAGTTTGTGGCTCACAGGTGTTGGAGCCTGACTCCTGCTGCCTGGCCATGGGACTTGAGCAAGTCCCCACCCCCTTTCTGAGCCTGTTTCTTTGTCTGTGAAATGGGACCACGAATGGATCTCTGCCTTCCCTGCCCGGAGGGGGTGAGATCAGGCATGGGAGGAAGCTCCGTGGGGCTGTGACTGGGGCCTGCTGCCTGGGCAGGGCCTGTGAATGAGGTTCTAGAGTCCAGTCTGAGGCCACCAGGGCACTGTGTCCCTACACTGGCTGATGGCTCTGGTCTAAACTAGGGTGGGAAGGCAGGGGTGTCAGGTCTGGAAGATCCTGAAAGTTCTAAGTCCCCCACCTCAGCTCTCGGTCCCCAGGGTTGCCATGGGGAAAGGGACATGGATTGGAATAATTTGTGGTCATAATTTATCAAGTACTTAGTCTGTGCCTTATTTTTGTTTTATTTACTTATTTATAAAGACTGTATTTATTTATTTGACAGACAGAGATCACAAGTAGGCAGAGACGCAGACAGAGAGGAGGAAGCAGGCTCCCTGCTGAGCAGAGAGCCCGATACGGGGCTCAATCCCAGGACCCCGGGATCATGACCTGAGCCGAAGGCAGAGGCTTTAACCCACTGAGCCACCCAGGCGTCCCTATTTATTTATTTTTTTAAAGATTTTATTCATATTTGACAGAGACTGAGCAAAGCAGGGGGAGAAGCAGGCTCCCCGCTGAGCAGGGAACTCGACATGGGGCTCAATTCCAGGATTCCAGGATCATGACCTGAGTGGAAGGCAGACACTTAACCAACTGAGCCATGCCAGCGCCACACTTATTTTTTGTTTTAATGTCTCCATGATGGCTGTGCGGAGCAGGTGATATTGGTCCCATTTTATAGATGAGGAAACAGGCTCAGGGAGGTGAAGTGACTTGCCCCAGGCCATAGAGGCAGGAAGGGCCAGAGGCTGGGCCCAACTCAACATCCCGGTGCTCTTTCTCTGTCACAGTAGCTTCCTCATGACCATATAAGCCTGATGTTTGGCAGAAACTGGGCTGGGGCCCAGAGGAGAGATGGAACGTGTCTGAGGCCATGCTGGAGATGGGGCCAGACACAGGCCCAGGCCTTTCTTCCTCTGCGAAGGGCAGCAGTAGATGCTCTTGCACTTAGCAAACCCCAGGTCATAGGTCTGGAGCCTTCCGCAGCCCCTCCTGGTACGGAGAAGGCAACGCAGGGCTGTCAGGCAGAGGCCTTGAGGCTGGCCAGAGGCACAGGCCTGAAGAGGGCCGGGTGGTGAGGTCCAGGCCAGTGCTTGATCTCTTAGAATAGACAGACCTCTGTGCTAAGCATGGCACCCCGTCAGGGGAGGCCTCAGCTGGACTGGGGGTGGCAGGCCCATGGTTCCGGCCCACAGTGATGTCCTGTGAGCAGGGCACTCAGTGCCAGCTGCCGATCGCCACCCCACCCCTGGCAGGAAAGGCCCCATGCCATCTTGCTTCCATTGCCGAAAAAAGAGCAGGAGAGAGAATGTCTCAAATGCTGTTTTATTGCAGTAAGTTTGTCGATCCAGCTCATTACATTTCATTAGAATTATTTAATTAGAATCTTAATAAAAGAGTAAAGCAGGAAGGAGGCTGAGGAGCGGAGGTGGGGAAATCCGTGCTGAGCGTGTGAAGTAGACCCAGCTGGGGAGGTGGAGTGGTGGAGGGGCTGCTGGGACATTTGCCAGCAAAGTAAGGCAGGGGTGGGCACGTGCCGGGCCCGCTAGGACAGGACCCGGTAGTGGGGGAGGAGAGGGTATGGAGGGCCCAGAGCTGGGCTCTCAGCAGGTGGCCCCTGCATGCCAGGTCTGCACTCAGGACCCAGGGCATGTTGGGGGCAGTAAGACCCATTTCCGGGGAAACAGACATGAAGCCAGATAGTCATAGCACCCGGGGCTCGGGGCTCTGATGGGGGAGGCAGAACTCATTGCACCAGCCAAGGAGAGGGCGTTAGCCTGGTATGGGATTAGAAAAGCTTTCTAGAACGGAGATCCTTTAGTGACACCTGACCACTGACTTGGAGTTGACGAGGAGGAGAAGGGCTTTAAGCAGGTTTGGAGAGAAGGCAGTAAGTTTGAGGTTCCTGTGGGAGGCAGAGGAGGGGGCAGGGTGGAGTGGAGTTTTGGTGCCAGGACCTGGAGCCAGGTAGCTGGTTCCCCATCCCAGCACCACCACTGTAGCCTCTGGCAAGTCATGCCCCCCTCCGAACCTCCTTTTCCTCATCTGTGGATGGGAGCGACAATAGCACCACCTCATACCGGCTCTTCTGTGGTTAGATGTGCTGGGATGTGGCCAGAGCTCTGTGCTCCAGCTGTTAGAACTGCCATTCTTACCTCCCGAGCGCAGATGTCCAGTCGTGACCAGTTACCCAAGCCCAGCGGGGCGGGGAACTAGTTCTGGTCGCGGTCAGGGAAGCCACGGGCGCAGTTGGGCACCCTGAGAGGGTGTGGGGGGCCCTCATCCTGCCACTTGTCCTCTCTGTTCCATCTCTCCAACTTCCCTGAAGGGCCCATTTTGTTCAAAGATCTGCCCTCAGCACAGCCCGTGCTCTTGAGGGCAGCCGGCCCCACACTCGAGCTCCAGAGAGGGATCTGGTGAAATTCCATCGGTTGGCTCATGGCATCCCACCTGGTGCTGGTGCTCAGTGAGACTGAAAAACCGACCTGGTTCCCGAGTCAGGGGAGAGAGATCCTCCCTTCCTCTGTCACTCCCCCTCGCCCTTTTTGGTGTAAACACAAAGAAGCCAGTGGCCCCATTGCCACCCCTCAGGGCACCAGACTGAGCAGGAGGCCAGTCGGGGGCTGGTATACTACCTCTCCCCCTTAAAGAAAGAAGGTGCTGACTGGCAGCATTTGCAGATTTCCATGGTGTAAATATCCCCTCTGTGGCCACTTTCAAGCTGCGACAGGACGTCTCTGAACGCAAACAAGGAGTGCATGTCATCCGCTCGGCAAGCCTGCATAAGCCAGCTCCAGCCCTGCCAGATGAAGCCAGCCCCGAGGAGGGTGGAATGGAGAGAAGAGCAGAGGGCGCTCCTGACAGTGGTGGGAGCCAGGGGGAGCTGGGCCATGCCCAGGAGCCCACCTGCTCCGGGCCTCCCCTTTCCCGGGGTGTTCAGTCACTCACAGCCAAATGCACCCCACACGCAGCAGGACGTGGAGCGGGGAGAGAAGTGGTCCCAGGAGCAGCCTTGACCCATCTGCGTGAGTGCTCAGCCACCGTTGCAGTCTGGCCATGCAGAGATCACATTTGCGTTTGGTTTTCCTCAAACTTCATCCTACTGCCGTAAAAGATAAGAGCATTTCTAGCCCAGCTGTAAAAAAGTTCCTAGGCTCCAGTCCATGCCTTGAGCCAAGAATGTGGGATTAAAGCTGTTATTCTTCTAATTGTCCAGTGTCATGGAAGCAGCCGCCCGATCTTTAAAATCTTCATGCCATTCATGTGTTCAGTGGCAGGAGCAATTCAGGCCCTCCAAGCTTTGCCTTCAATGGCACTTTTTTCCAGATGGCCACAGGCCATAATGTAATTCATTAATTTAATTTAATTAGCTGTTTCACCACTACATACCACAGCCTGCTAGATTCCCGTCCCTGGATACTAACTGGAGTTTTGCTACCTTCAGTCCCAGCTAGCCCCGATCATTATTTCCCCCATTTCCCTGCGGGTGTGTTGTCTGAAACCCACCCCTCAGACCAATTTCCAAACCAGTCAAGTTCCCCGGTGGAAAACAATGGAGACTGACGCTCCCTAATTGAAGCAGGACAGGAATTTGTTGGAAGGACACAGCCTAGCTCAGGGAAAGGGCAGCTGTGGAAGGAGGCTGGCCACTCAGGACCCATCAAGGGGCCCCAAAAGGAGATGCGTGGTTCCGGTGCAGCTGCCCAGGGCACCGTCGCTGGACGTCATGTCCTGGGCACGGCTGCGCTGTCCTCTGCACCCTGAATTCAGTGCTGGCAGGAGCCTAACGGAGCCCAGTCCCGTGCCTGCTCCAGGCTGACCTGGCGAGGCTCAGGCTCTGTCCTGGGAGGACGGCTGCCTCCCTGTAAGGTTCAGGCCATTAGCTAGTCCCACAAGCAGGAAAGGGGTTTGAATGCTGAGCAGGGTTGCCGGGGGTGGGGGTGGGGGTAACCTAAAAACTGCCAATTTTACCCTTGGCTAGGCACCGTGCTGATATTTTTGCCTGCCTTTCCTCCATGGAATCTTTCACAATTATCTTTTGAAGGCTGTTACTTTTATCAACCTCATTTTGTGGCTGGGGAAGCAAGCTCTGAGTTTCTTCATCAATAAGAAACCCAGACTTTTGGTGGTGGCGGTGGGGGGTTCCTGTGAGGACTGGGCTGTGCACCATGGATGCCAGACGTTTCAGAGCGACGCTCCTGGAGGGGTTGTCCTGAATTTAGGCTAGCCTTGGTCACTGGGTCTTGCACAGGCCAAAGGAGCCTGTCCAGTCTGAGCACTTCCTAATTCTAGATGCTCCTGCTGTTGGTTTGCCGGGGACAGGTCTCGGACCAAGGCGACACCATCCCAGGGACTGTGACAGATACAGCTGAGTCAGAAAGCTTCTCTCCCAAAGCAGACAGTACATTAGGAGCACGTGCTTTCTGTCAGGCCACAGCTCAGGATGAGTCTGTCAAGACGCTGGTACCCACTGCTGGGGAAAGTGAGAGAGATGCTGGTTTCTGAGCCCCTACCCCTATCAGTGGGAAGAGGGTGGGTGCCTGGGGGCGCTAAGTTGGTTAAGCCTCCCACTCTTGATTTCAGCTCAGGTCCTGATCTCAGGGTCATGAGACCAAACCCCACACTGGGCTCTGCGCTCAGCATGGAGTCTGCTTGAGATTCTCTCTCTCCCTCTCTCTCTGCCCCCTCCCCCTATTGCACTCTAAATCAATCAAGCCATCCATCAATCTAAAAAAAAAAATAGAAGACAGCCAGAGCCCAAGCATTGACACAGGGGCCTCCTGCTGGTGGCCCAGGTCTCCCCCATCAGACTAGGAGTTCCTGACACTGAGATGTTCTCCCTCCTGAGACTGGGGAATCCTTTGAGTGGTGTGACTTCTCTTTCAGCTCTCAGGGGGTTGTGTGTGCAGGGTAGGGTTGGGGCATCTAAGGGTGTGATGTCTCTTCCCTCAGACTAGGCAGGGCTGAGTGTTCTGAGAGGTCAGTGTCAGCAAAGCCAGACTGGAACTAACAGAACTGGATGGAACCTAATCATCTCCCAGGGGAAACTGAGACCCAGAGAGGGGTGGGGACCTACTGAGTTCATGCCCCAGAGAGTAGCTGACCAGGACAGTATCCCAGGGCTCCTGCCTCTCAGCCAGGAGGAATTAAGGTGACAGCGTGAGGTGTGGCCTTGGGAATGCAGCTCCCAGAGTCAGTCAGGAGGAGGCAGCCCTATGGGGCCCCAGGCTTGGCGCTGTGCTGCCAACCCCACCCATTGGAAGTGCCTTCTATTGTTCTGTCCTGTAGGTTTGAGTTCTTGGCCAGCCTCCTGGGTGATTGCCTCATTCCACCAAGGCCAACAGATGTGCACAGCTGGAGGCTCAGCTGTCAGTGGAGTTCAGCTCTGCCCATCATGGGCCTGGGCTGCAGGAGATGGAAGTCTGAGTTCTGGTCCTGGCTGCCCCTTTTCCCTGGTTGTGTGGCCTTTAGCAGGGCCATGGCCTCCCTGGGCCTCAGTTTCTTCTCTCTCTAATGGGGGAGGCTCTTGATTCTTTCCCCAGACATTGACTGAGGACCCGTGATGTGTCCGGCTTTGTGCTGGGCCCCAGGCACAAGCCAGACCCAGTGGTCCCAGCCTTCAATGAGTTTATGCGCCATGGGGGGCTGACATTGAGCATCTGTAGCCAGTTTGATGAGCTCCCTGACTATAGGGACATTAACAGGAAACAGTTTCATTTTTCTCCAGTCACAGGCCCCAACTGTTCAGTGGCAGATCCTAGGGTCTCAGGGTGTCGTGGTCACACTGTTATTACACGGCCATCTGTTCGAGATCCTCATCCCAGGGGCAAGTCAAAGCTTTCCTTTCCTTTGTCTCCAGATGACAGACTTGTGGGACTTGGAGTGTGTGTGTTTGTGTGTGCGCGCATGCAGCGTGGGTTCTTTTCTGGTTCCTAGTATCTTGGGAGTATTTAAGAATACGTAGTCTTGTTCTGGGATACTTCCCTCCCCTTGACATTTTTTTCAAATTTAAATTTAAATGCTTATTTGCTTAAAATTGTGGTGAAATGCACCTAACATAAAATCTGTAATTTTAGTACTGGCCTGAGGCACTAAGCATACTTGGTGGTATGCGGCCATCACCCCTGTCCATCTCCAGGACTTTGTCATTGTCCCCAAAGAAATCCACCTCCATTTTTAAATAGCAGCAGTATTGAGATATAATTCAGATAACAATTCAGTCGTTTAAAGTGCACACCTGAATGGGTTTGAGTATAGTCACAAGAGTTGTGCATTCAGCATCACAATCCCCCCTTCAAACATTTTCATCCTGCCCAAAAGAAATCCCCTCTCCATGGGAAGCCCTCCACTACAGCATCCCACCCCCCCAGCCTGCTGCCAGTCTACATCCCACCTGTGGTCTGCCTGTTCTGGACATTTCACGTATATGGAATCATCCAACACGTGGCCTCGTGCATCTGGCTATTTGCGCTCAGTGCCATGGTTCTGACGTGTGTCCGTGTGGAAGCAGGTCCTTCATTCCCCCTCTCTGTTAAAACATAGATGTAGAGGCTGAGGGAATCAGGGCTCAGGAGATGACATCTTGTTATCCACCTCAGTCCTCCCTGGGGACTGACCCTGCCCACTGCCGGTGCCTTCAGCAGGGCAGGGGTCTGAATGCTGGCTCTCTGCTGGGGACATGAGTGTGCTTTTGGGGGGTCCTGTGGGATCCCTGGCCTCCAGAGTCCCCTGATGTAGTTATCTGTCCTCCCCAGGATATCCTGATATGGATAACCTCTCCCCAGACAGACCTTGATGGCAGCTGTCTGCCTTATGGTTCCTGCTACGGGACCCATGTGTGGCGGGATACCTTCTTGTCTTGGATGGGTACCAACAATGGTGCAAGCCTGGCTCTTTTCTGTGGCCTATACTGACCCTTAGCAGGCCACAGGCATGCAGGCTGCCCCCTTGCCAGTTCCTTCCAATGTGCCATTTCTCTCTGCTTCTCTCCTGCCCTGCTCAGGTGGGCCCAGAACAGTCTGGCCCACCAGCAACTATTCCCAGGGGGGAGATGCCAACCTCACCTCCTGGCAGGGAACTTCTTACTTCCATGATAACACAGGATATTCCTCGCACCTCTCCCACAGGCTGAGGAGGGCTCCCTGTGTGAAAAGGGAGACCCAAGCAGGATGTCTGTCCTGCCCCCTCCGCCCATTCTTTCTCTTATACTATCTTTCCCTGAGAGCCTGCGTGGGATGGGGTACGAGCAGGCTGGTGGTCCATCTCAGAGACAAAGGAGGCCACACTGGCAAGAGTAGTAAGGGCCTCGGTGCTAGAAGGCCTGGGTTCTGGCCCCCACACTGTGCCTCCCTGGGCCGTGAGCCAGGAGCCGTCCCTCCCCTTTTTGATGGTCAGTTTCCTCCTTTGTGAAATACTCACACTTCTAACTTTATCTCCATTTTACAGATGGCTCAGAGATGGGAAGCAAGGCTGGGGTGCCCAGGCCCCCCAGATCCAGCCCGGGGCTCTTTACTTTATACCTGGTCGTCATCCTCCCGGGGGTCTGGGCAGGTCCAGTCCCGGGGGACTCATGGTACACTGTTGATGCAGAGACCCAGATTTCTGTAGGCTGGTGGCCCTGGGGCTCTCATGATAGTCAGGCTTGGCGGGGGCGGAGGGGGCGCAGAGTGTAGCCAGAGACACCCACCCCTTCCCTCCTCCCACCTCTGTGCCTTCCTGGGAGCTGGCTCTGATTTCCCTGGGGCTCCATCTGATCTGTGCAGACCGTTCCCCAAAAACACGAGACTAGCAGTGCTGCCGCATTCCCCAGGGCCTCGTACCTGGGTCCCTCCTTCCCACATACTGCATACCCACGTGAGCCTGCGAATGCCGGCCCTGGGGGGTGATCGGGAGGTAGATGAGTGAGGGGGTCTGGAGCCCGGCACTTCAGCAGGGGTGGACCTGCAGCTGGGTGGAGGGCGGGGTGTGTCTCTCCTCACTAGGTTTCTCCTGCCTACTCTAAGGGCAGGTCTCAGGCTGAGAGGCAGGGGAGTCAGAGGCCTGATGGTTGTCAGTCCATCTCAGACACAGAGTCCCATCCCTGAGCCCCAACCCAAGGCTTAACCCTGACTCCGTTTCCAGGCCAAGACTCAAACCTGCCCCTGGAGAAAGCCTTGCCCCGCCCTCCGTGCTAAACCCTGATTATCGTCCCTAGTCTGAGCCCTGGTCCTGGTTCCAGATTGGGCCCTGGCCTTATTCTAAGACTGAGCCTCAATCTTTTTTCCAGACTGCTCTTTGACCCCAGTTCCAGGCTGAGTTTTGACCCAATTCCAGACCATTCCTTGACCCTGGTTCCAGGCTGAACCCATATTAGAGAGGAAGCTCTAAACCTAATCCCCAACTAAATCTTGGCTCTGGTCAGAAATTCAATCATTATCCAGCCCTAACTTCTAGTCCTGACCTCTGTCCTTCGCTGAATTGTGACCGTGGCCACAGACTGATCTCGAATTTCCAAATAACAAGTCAATTCTTGACCTGAAACCTAACCCAGGCAGGAGCCAGGATCCCTTCAGATGGCAGAGACAGTGCTGGAACTAGAGGGAATAGGAGCGTTTCACTGGGCAGAGCTGTAGGCACCGTGTGTGCGGGTGCGGAGGGGAGAATAGAGACTGCTGGTGGCCATCTCAGAGAAGAGACTGACGAGGACAGCACCCAAATGGGAGTGGGGTGTGGGAGGGCTCAGGAATTGGGCTGCACAGATCTGCTTCTAATCTGGGCTCTCTCGTTTGCTGTAACCTTACTTTGGGCGAGTCCACTGGCCTCTATGAGGTGGTTTCTTCACCCTAAAATGGACCCACTGCTTTCCTCAGGGGTTGTGTAGCTCCCGAGAGCACTGCTGTCCCTCTGGCCCTTTGGTTTTTCTCAGGTACTGTCCCCTTTGCCTGAACAGCTATTCTTTCCTTGCTTACCCCTCCATCCCCAAGGTGAAATGCCCCTTCCTCTAGGAAGTCTTCCTGAAGCTTCTTGTGGTGGGCACAAGATGCACGGGGTAGATCACCCTTCAGTGAAAGACTCAGTGTCCTGGGTCGGGGTGCTGCCCTCAGACAGCCTGCACCCTCCAGCCACCACCCCGTTCAGGGCTGCCCATGTCTGGAGACAGCTCAGTGACCACTAGCAGCAAGGAGAATCCGAGAACTCCCAGCCATCCCAAGTCACTCAGGGTGACTCTGAAGGGCTGTTCCCACTTCACTGCTTCCCTAGAGGCCACTGAGGTCCTCGGACCGGGACTGGAGTCTCCCCTCTCCTCCCACCCCATTTCCTTCCCCTCCCTTCCACAGGTGTTGATCTCAGAACCCTCCCTATTAAGCACCTACATGCTGACCTCCATCGAAACTTCTGGCTCAAGAGAACCCAGCCTGTGACTCCCCTAGTCCAAGTCCTAAGTCACTCCCACAGCATGTGGTCATCTTCTTTATAACACTCATCATAATTTAGGGCACTTGCCTGTTTCCTGTCTACTTCTGCTAGAGTTCTCGTGCAAGGGGGAAAGCACACACAGCACTCGCACCCCTTGGGGCAGGTTGAGACCACCAGGGAGGAACTGAGAGGCAGAGAAATAGTAGGGCATCTGCAGCCCCTTAAACTCTCCCCATCTTCAGCGTGGTCCTCAACCTGGCCAGTGTTTCATCAGAGAGGCGCCTGCCACAGCCAGTGGGCTAGACGTGCGACAGTTCCTGGGACGAAGGACCTACCCATCGCTCTTGAGCTAAGAGGGAGGAGGGGACACGCAATTTCTCTAAGTAGTAAGAAATACATTGAGGGATGTGTGGCTGTGAGCCGCTCCCCAAGGACTCTGGGAGAGCCTTGAAGGTCTCGGCATGCAGGAGCACCAGTATTTGCTGAAGCAGATGTGAGTGGCTCCTGCCAGACTGGTCTGGTCCAGCCAAGCCAGCTCTCTGCTGAGCTACCAAAAGTGAGAGGGAAGCTGGACCCCACCAGAGCCCCCCAGGCTTGCTTCTTATAAGGGTACACACCTCATGAGGGTAGGATCTCAGTCTGTCTTGTTCCCTGCTCAAGAAAGTGTATGGGTGCCATACGGATAGATAAACACGTAGATCAGTGAATAAGGGACGGAAAAGCAATTTGCAAACCTGAAGCCATTATGCAAGGTAGAGGATAATTGGGGAAAAATGCTTCTTCCAGGAGTTACTCCTTAGGAAGGGCAAAGGAAAAAAAAAGGTCTATTAATAGACCCGATTAATAAACATCCAGCCAAGGTAAATGTTAACAGGAAGTACCTCTACAAATGTTTCAGTCTCTCCGACAGCTCAGGGTAGGCTGGCATGCAGGAAAAGAAGGCATCCTCCCTTCTGTTTGCTCAAGGCAGCCTCGTTCCTAGGGCAGCCTGCTCCTCGAGTCCCAGAGTGGGGGCCCCTGTCCAGGCTTGCTGCTCCCTGGAAGCTCACACTGCTCCCAGCTACTCTCTCTCCTTAGAAATTCGCTAAACATACCACGTTGGTTTGTACCTCAAGGCCTTCCACCTTGGTATTGTCCATCTTCCCCTCACTTCCTTTAGGTTTCAGTACAAATGTCACCTCCTCAGAGAGGCCTTTCCTGACCCCAATTTAAAATAGCAGTCGCTGTCCCCATCACTGCTCATCCCTCTCTCTCTCTTCTTTTAATTCCCAAACTTTTAAAATTTATTGAAGGGACTCAGTACAACCTGAAATTGTATATATAGTAGATACAGCTTTTAAGAAACAATTCTTTATATTTGTCCCGCTCCGCCCTCTAGAATGAGGACAGGGACTTTTTCTGTCTTGTTCACTGCTGTGTCTGCTAGAAGAGTGCCTGGCCCTTGAGGAGGCACTCGGTAAAACGAACAAATAAGTGAGGGGTGACCTGGACACAGTCCCTGTCCTTGACCAGCTTCCCTTCTAATAGGCAGCCCTGGCAGCTAACCAGGCAGTCTCTCCCCTGCAGGCTGGGTGTGTGATGGGGGCACAAAGGATGCTCTGGGGGCGGTGAGGACAGCATAGAACCCTGCTGGGAGTATAAGCAAAGGTGTCCTACATGAGGCCACTTATCACCATTACCTGAGGGCTGAGCGGGAATCCTCCCAAGTGTGGAGGAGGAGGAATGAGTTCTGGGCAGAGGGATGTTCAGCTTCAAAAGCCTGAAAGCAAGAGAGAGCCTGGCAAGCTGGAAGAAGGTAAAGAAATTTCTTGGGACTGGACCAGAGTGGGGAAGGGAGAAGGGATGCAGGAGAGGCTGGGTAGTGGGCTGGGCGGGGGTCCCCTTATGAAGGATCCGGAGCAGATGCTGAGCCTGGAATGACATAACTAGATCGTACTTCTGCATACCAGTGTTTTCTCACTGTATCCAACATCTCTTGATCTCTTGTCCCAGTGATCAAGACTGATCACAGAATATTTTACATGTAACCTGACTCACTTTATGTATATGCATTCATTTAAAAGGGAAACCCGTTGTAACACTATCCTAATTTGTGTCAAATACACAAAGTGACAGTATAATGAAATCTAATGAAAATGAAACATTGTTACCTTCCATCTCCTGCCTAAGGCTCTGATCCCAAAGTCTACCTTTTTTTTTTGTTAAAATGGGAGATTAAAGAATCAGAAAGGCGCTAAAGACACAATAGCACCCGGTGGGAGCTTCTTCTTGACATGATCATCAGAAAGACAGAAAGAGGAGTCAAAGGGAATATCTTCCTTGCTATGTGATTCAATGTTACTTCAAGCTGTGTCTGGATTTCTTCTGAGATTATTTTATAACTACATAAAATAATTTTATGCACGACCACTGGAACAATTTCCATACATTGAGAAACTCACTGTAAGTGTTTCAGGTGTCTTTGAATGGGAGTAGAGTATGGAAGAGGAAATGGGATAAATGGTCAAGAAAACTGAACAAACAAATCCAATTTTATCCCCTAACCCTTCTTACATTGGAAAGCCCACCCACCCATCCAACCACCTGGGCATCTACCTGCCTGACCCTATGCCCACCCACCTTTTTGCATGTCTGCTTGCCCACTCACAGATCCCATGTACTTACCCACTTGCTCACCTGCCTTCCATTTACCTGATTATATGCACCTGTCTCATCTACCAAATATATGCACCCACTCCCTCCATCTAATACTCTACTGAATATTCCCCATCCATTCCTTTGTCTACCTATCTACCTACTATCCATCTATCCTTTCATCCATCCATCCATCCACCCACCCAATGTTCCATCTGTCTATCCATCCCACACATTAAATTCCACACTTACTATCTTAACTCCTGGTTCTGTTCTTCCTAAAATAGAAACTGTGGCCACGACCTCTTAATATTACTGAGTTCTGACCTGGGGTTCATTATCTCTTACAAGCTTCAGTTCTCCCCTGAGCTGCCCCTTGTCCCTAAATGGAATCTCTGAAAATTACCTTATTCTTGTTGTCCCCGAACTCTTCCCCTCACACACTCCTCCCCACCATGGGTTTTATTTACCATAACCTTACCAGGGCAGTGTCCTGGGTTGTCAAAACTGAAAGGGACTGCAGAGACCACTGAGCCCAAAGCTTTCAGCTTCTAGATGGGAGAGCTGGGGTCCAGAGTGGGCAAAGTCACAGGGTGAGCCAGTCACAATATTAAGAAACTTTTCTTTCCCAAGCTACTTTTTCCTAAGGAAAAGTTTCCCAAAAAACTTTTCTTTCCTCACAAACTACTCATGGTTTTCCAAAAGGGCAGGGCTTGTGGCATCTGTAGACATCATTTCCATGAGTAGCTTTTCACTCAAGGACATGGACTTCACAGAAGAGTGGGTTGTAAGTGGTCTGGTCTCTTAGTTCCTATATCCCTATTTCCTAGAGGACAGAACAGGTAAGATCTTTTTATTTTATTATTATTATCATATTTTTTAAGATTTTATTTATTTATTTATTTATTTGACAGAGAGAAATCACAAGTAGCCAGAGAGGCAGGCAGAGAGAGAAAGGGGGGGAAGCAGTCTCCCTGCTGCACAGAGAGCCCGATGTGGGGCTCGATCCCAGGACCCTGAGATGATGACCCGAGCCGAAGGCAGTGGCTTAACCCACTGAGCCACCCAGGCGCCCCTATTATTATTTTTTTAAGCTAGGGTTGAACTCATAGCCCTGGGATCAAGAATCAAACATTTAACTGACTGAGCCACACAGGCGCCCTGTAAGTTTTTGTTTTTTTGTTTTTGTTTATTTTTTTTGAACTCAGGTTTATGGTGTTAAGAAACAAAGTTTAAATCCTTTGTTCTCATCTAGCACCCTCATTTCATGGACAGGGAATAGGTTCGGAGAGGAGAAGGTTCTTGCCCAAATTCATACGGCAGGTAAGTGGCAGAGCAGTTTTGCTAACCAGGGTTTCCTGGTCTTGTCTATTTCCTTTAAGGAGCATCTGCTGACTTTAGAGGGACCTGAGTTGTGGCTGAGGAAGAGGAAATGCCATCGTTTTACCCCAAGAATTCCCAGGCCTAGCTTAGGGAGGGCAAGTGATCCTATTTGCTGCTTATGGACTGAGAACATTACTACATTTTTAAAAATCAAATGCAGTCCTCTGGACTCCTAGACTCCCTTCCCTGGGCTCTGACGGCCAAGGGCAGACAAGGTGAGGCACCAATTATACCCCAAGCCCTTCCTTTATGATGGCTCTCTCTCCTTAACAGCTGTCTCCTTTGCTCTACAAAATTCTGCCTGTTAAGTTATGAGAACTGAGCACACTTTGTTCACTGCGATTTTGGGTTTTGCTGCTGAAATTGATAATCCCTCTTGGGAGAGACATGAGATGTTTTCCTCCTTTGATACGAAGTGTGAATTGCTCTCTGCTCCCTACTGGAGGGTAGAAGTGTCAGGGTTCTGAGGACTCCTCTAGATCAGCTGTATTTGAAACTCAGCCTATCGATGTTCTTTGGGAGCTAGGGGCCAAGCTCCACAACATCGACCTTGTCCCAAAACCTTCCACCTGTACCGCCTGTCACTCTCAGAGTTCTCTGGGCTTGTCAACATTTGCTGAAGCATCATTCTTGTTTATTTATAGGGAGGCTGGATGCCATGCCCCTGGCCTTTTAACACAGGTGAATTTGTCTTTGATTGACATAATACAGCTGTTAAGAGCAGACTCTGGAGTCAAGCTGCCTGAGTTCAAATTCCAGCTGCCCTGTTTACTGGTTGTGTGCTCTTGGGCAAATTACTTAACCTCACTGGGCCTCAGTTTCCTCATCCATAAAATGGAGATATGAACTTATAGGAAGATCAGAGAAGATAGGAGGTAGAAGGTAGGAGATAGAAGGTCAGAGATGTGAAGGAAGAGGAGAGAAAAGAGAATTTTGGGCAGAAGAGAACAGCATGTGCAAAGGCCCTGTGGCGAGAGGACACAGAGCTATTCCTAGGGACAGGAAGAAGGCCCAGGATGGTGGAGATCCTGTAGCTTGGCATGGTCAGCATCTTTTGTAGTATGCCTTCCTGTACTAGAAAGACCAAGAAGCTGGACTTCTGAAGCCAAGCCCCCAGACGGGATTTAGGTCCTAGTACCATGGATGCACCATGGACATTAACACTGTAGACTCATGTCTCTCTGATTTGGGGGCAAGGAGACTGTTTAGCTGCAGCAGCTGTTGCCGAGAGCCCAGTGTCTAGAGCCTCATCTGCGAAGAGCTTGGGGCCCCCATTCACTCAGAGAAGGGATCAGGGCAGAGTTTTGCTCTGGAGGCAGCAGTGGTGGAGCCAGCATCCTGATTTCCCAGCTGCTTGATCATGGCGGAGGCTGCAGTGTCATTCCGGGATCATTTCTGGAAGCTCCGCCAAGAACCCGCCTCTCCAGCCCTCCCCACAGCACCAGAGGTTCCTTTCCCCCATATGAAGTTCCTTTCTGCTTAAATGAACTGGAGCAGTTTCTGTGATCAGAAGCTGAGACTGGCTGTGGTGAATGAAAGAGGGCCACCAATTCTTCCCCATTGAGAAGTGGAGCTGCTTTTCCTCCCCTTCAACCTGGGCTGGGCCCGTGACTTCTTAACCAAAAGATAGCAACAAACGTCGTACTCTATTCCAGGTCTGGCCTTAAAGTTAAGAGCGAGGTGTTTCTGCTTTTTACCTCCTGGAATGCTCACTTTTGAGACACACCAGCTGGCATGACATGAGAATCCCAGGCCATAGGTAGTCCCCAGCTCACAGTGCCAGTTGTACTCTGAGGCAGCAGCCAGCATCTGTCACCAGAGAAGGGAGTGAGCATCTTGGAGAACTGGCCCAGTCACACCTCCAGATGATGTTCATCTCAGAAGAACCACACAGCTGAGCCTGGTCAAGCCCAAGAATCACAGGAGGTAACCAACGGGTGTGGGTTTTTTTTTTTTTTAAGATTTCATTTATTTATTTGACAGAGATCACAAGTAGGCAAGAGAGGCAGGCTCTCCGAGGAGCAGAGAGCCCGATGCGGGGCTTGATCCCAGGACCCTGGGATCATGACCTGAGACGAAAGCAGAGGCTTAAACCCATTGAGCCACCCAGGCGCCCTGAACAGGTGTGGTTTTAAGGCACTACGTTTCAGGGTGACTTGTTATGCAGCAACCGATAACCGAAATACTGACTAGTGCAGGCAGAGGGAGTAAGAGGAAGTGAGATGAAGCTGCGCAGGTCAGCAGGAGTAGATTACATGGAACCTGGATGGCCACAGTCAGGAGTTTTGTTGTCATCCTGAGAGCTGAGGAAAGCTGTGGAAACATTGAGCAGGAAGGTCGCATGTTCACATCTTCCTTTTCTATGGATCACCCTGCCTGCTGTGTGGAGAGCAGACTGGAGAGGTGAGCCAGCCTGACTCATCTGTTGTTGAGGCTGTGGTTTGGGCTGGGGGAGAGGGGTAGGAATCGAAAGGGAGCAAGATTGGTGGCTCAGGGATACTTAGGAGATAAAATTGTAATGCTGGGTGATGGCTCAGTGACAGCTGGCCAGCTGGGTGGGCTTTACCCGATTTGTTCCTGCTTCTCTCAGGGTCCCTGTTACTTAGGGCCTCCTATCTCTATGGAGGCATGAAGGGGAAGGAGTGAGGGCTCAGGTGTCACAGATACATTGGGTGTGAGTCCCCCATTCACCCCCTACCTTCTGTGTTACTTTGGGCAAGTCACCTAACTGCTCTAGACTTCATTTCCCTCGTCAGTCAAATGGAGGTAATAAGAAGATGATCATAGTAATTCCATTGGTTTATCAAACGTGCCTGGTGCACAGTGGGCGTGCAATAAATAGTTGCTGAACGAATGAATGTAATGGGCTGGAACCAATGGCATATGAGGGAAAAATAGACTTATTTTTCTTCTCTACCTGGAAACTTCTTCTGTCAAGGGCAGTTTTTCCTTCTTTCACTCCTGATGGCCATCAGACAGACCCATGACTTTCTGGTCCCTTTGAGTTAAATAACAGTTTCATTTTGGGAATTAAAACTTACTTCCGGGAACTGCAAAGTCCATCCCAACCCAGTGAGGTATAACATTGTGATTTCTTGTCCAGCTCAAAGCTCAAACAGATCCCCTCCTTCACTGAGTACCTACTATGTGTCACACCTGTGCTGGGGGCAGGTAGAGTCGCCAGATCAAATACAAGAATCCCATTAAATCTGATTTCCGGACAAATTAGTGAATAATCTGTTAGTATATGTATGTCCCAAATATTGCACGGAGCATAATCACAGTAGAAATTATCTGTTAGGGGCTCCTGGTGGGCTCAGTTGGGGGAGTGTGCGGCTCTTGATCTCAAGGTCAAGAGGTCAAGCCCCATGTTGGGTGTAGAGATTACTTAAACGCACAAACTTAAACAACCATTGATTCCTTTTTTTTTTTTAATCGGAAATTCAAATGTAACTGGACTTCCTATATTTTTATTTGCTACATGGCAGCCCTCCTCCACCTTGTCCCCATCCCAGGGGCGTATGAGCCCTCCCTGCCTCTGCCAAAGGCATTTGACCCTAGGTGAGCAGATAGGTCAAGGGATCCCTTTCTATTTTCCCCTTAGCCCATTTGACATGACATGACTATCTACACACACTGTTTGAGAGGAGCTCCTTTGTCCATCTGATTGGCCCCACAACCTATAGGTTTCCACCATTCCAGCTACAATCTTTTGGTCTTTGGAAACTCAGATGGTTAGGAAAGCATGTCTCCCTCAGGGGCGGATTAAAGCCCTATGGGTTAATATGTTAAGTGACAGGGGATTGGGAGTGGGAGTTTCTCAGAAGAGCACTTAGTGGTGATTTCCTGGAAGGGGTGGGGAGCATTTTTTGCCAGGAGGGTGGGGAGTGGCCTGCCGGAGGAGTGAGAGGGACCCAAACTGTGGATCCTGGGCCCAGCTACTGGCTGAACTGGATCCTCCCTACCCTTATCTGAGCGACAGGCTGAAAAGAAGGTGCCTGGAGAGGGTCTGGAGGAGGCCGCTGTCTGTGTGGGTGGCAAAAGGGAAGCCCAGGGCTGGGGACATGGGCAGGGACGGGGCTGAAGAGTGTGGGTTTGGGGCAAGGCCCTGCCTCATGGGCTCTAGAGCCCCCATCTTAACATGGGGTATTGGGGCAGCCCACCAGACCCCTGTCCCAGTCCCCTTTGAACTTTTATGTCTGACTCACCAGGGCAAGCTGGACATCTGCTGGGTCCTGTGGTACCCCCCACCCCTGCCAGGAGAGTCTGCTTCTGTGTGTGCCGTCCTCTGCCACCACGAGCACATGGGGCCTGGCATAGTGTGGGCTGCACATGCCCATGGGAGGAACAACCTTTTCCCCACCTGTCCTCAGGCCCTGACCCTGGTTTTCTATCCAGAAGCAGGAACCGGGTGCAGAGGAAGGCAAGGAAGGGAAGGAACCATGCTCCTGTCTTTAACTCCTCCTTCCGCTGGCCTTTGAAAGTAACCACTGAGCCTTGGGGGGTTCCTATCTTGTAAGTACTGTTACTTCCAGCTTTCCCTTGGCAGTTTAGGGCTC